>CM052190.1:240815-298959 GCA_028455805.1 Lasioglossum figueresi
CTAATCATCGAGCAATCGGACCGCGGGAACACGGAAGAAATGTTCCACGACTGGTGTATGCAGCGAAATAAGGTGAACAAAAAATAAGAGGAAAATTGGAGGGGGGTGAAAAGCGCGGGAGAAAATCTATCGGTGGAGAAATCTCGTTATTCGCACCTGAGAACCGGTAACTGGCGCCAGGAGGACACGCGCGACGCCATTTGCAGCTGTCGGACGCCGTCAGCCTGTCGATTACAGGATCGACGGGAAAACAAGGAAAAAGAGAGAACCGATCTACTCTGGAGTAGCGATACGGACTCTCACCGGAAGCGAAACGCTACCGATGAACTCCTAACGAGCCGGAACACCGATCGACCATTATGCCACATAAGTACAGGCTGTTTCATCTCCATCGGCCATCGTCGATACGTTATCGGCAATAGGCTAAAAGATTATCACAGGAATATGTAATCGATTTTCAAGGGAAAAATGTTGTGACGGGTTACGGATGCTAATCGAGTTCACACTCTTCGTCGAGTAGTATACATTTTTGTCGATTATTATTTAAAATTAGGATGTTGGAGATGATCGAGATAAGCGAAACACTCTGTACGCGCGGAAGGTTGTTGATTGGCAGCGATAATGTTAACGTATCGACCGGTTGTCCCGTGTAAGAAACCGATACCCGTGTAGAACGATCGGCTCGACTGTAACATTAGCGTCGGTCCCACTTGTGTCACCTGTACAAACGAGTTTGGATGCCTCCCTAGGCTGCAAAGGAAAAGGACGTGGATCTTTCTGGATGCGACGACAGATTCGAATCAGCTTCTAATCGACCCGACTCGACGAGCACGTTGCTGGCTGATCGGACGCCAGCTTCTGGTTGCGGAGTGATCAATCTAATTAGCTTTCGCGCGCTGACAGTGCACCGTGATTTTTAAACTACTGTAAAACTGTAAAACTGTAAAACTGTAAAACTGTAAAAGTGTAAAACTGTAAAACTGTAAAACTGTAAAACCGGGAATTCGTTGTACTCTCAATTTACTTTTAACGTGCCTTCCAGATTTTAGTTTTTCACTTTCCGATTTCTAGAGGATACTGAAATGCACTTTAATTTCCGGACAGAATTGCCACGTAAAAGTAAAACGAGATCGAACTTGTTTAAATTTTCTCTTGCCAAGAATCTGTTGATTCGCCATTTTGTCGCCGCTCCTCGAGGTAAGAAAGCGAGATTCGCGAAAGGTTAAGAAAGAAAATTGCAGTTACGAGAATCTCGCGTGACTGTGGGGAATACGTTGTTCCTCGAATCCTGTCATAACTTGCAAACAATTTTATCCTGCCCTCCTATTTCTTTACTTACCACTTTAGCGATCCGAATATCCACCCAGCTATCAATGTCTCCGCATCTTTCTCGGTTCCTCCTTTCCCTCCGGGTTCTCCATTTATCTTTCTCCATCCGACTGTTCTTCGTATATTCATGCGTTTGTTCGTTCGACGAGGAACGAGAGAGGCAGTCAGGCGGCGGAAACGAAATTGCCAACAACTTACGCCAACTTATGACAACTCCCTGGAATACTACACCTGTCCGTCGCGATAAAACGCTGCGACGAATGCAGAGCAGTTGCTGAATTTTATAGGAACCCCTCCTATTCGTAGATACAGCGCGTTCGTGGCACAGTTCTCGGATCGAAGTTTCCGTGCTGCTGGATGGAACTGCGAGGCCACTGACTGCGATCAATGAACCGTGACATCCGAAAGAAGTCGATCCGATCCGCGATGATCAAACTGAAACGCAACTAGACCATGTCCTAAAATACTAGACGCGACGACCAGCCGAAACTTGATTTATTCGGCGAGCTGCACCAATATTTTGAAATGTTTGCAATTTCCTCGTTCGACGATCAATAAAATATTCGTCTTAACACGTTACTCTGTTAGAATGGGATAAAATGTTCCTCCTTAAATATTACAAGATCGACATCGACCCGGCATGCGGCTGCCGCGAAGCCCTCCGGTGAAACAACAATCGCAAGGGAGCTGAGGGACGTTCATAAATATTTACCAGTGCGAGTATGGTTGTTCGCAGGCCCATTCGATCGGGTAGACCGCGCGTCGGGCATTAAAGTCTCCGGAAGTCGCGGATCGATCCCCGTAATGCATTCAGAAGCGGACTCATCCGGCGGATTAGCGTGCTTGTTCAGTTTTCACGAGACCGAGAGAGCCGCGGGATCTAGCCGGACTTCATGCTAATCCCAGAATCAACTTTGTGATCTTAACTAACGGAAACCCGGGACCGGGATCCACCGGGGGGAATAATGCTTCTTCTCTCCTCTCTGACCCCCTAACCCCGCTACGCCGCGCCGCACCGCGCCGCACCGCGCCGCACCGCGCCCCGTCGAGGAAGCCTTGTTCCACGAGCGCGGATCCTCGGTTGCGAAACCCTCTTCTCTCGTCCGGGTTCTCTTTTTGCAAAGCGAGAGACCTCGCCGCGGATCACGAGCGAGATTAACCGTTCGCAAGCAACGGAACAAACCAGGCTCCCGGTTGGATCCGGAGAGCCGGCCCCCATGGGCGGGCACCGGCTATTTGTCGCCTATCAAAGAACCTGCTGTTAATTGAAATCGCGATAAAACGCGAGAACCGGATCGTTACGACGCCCGACGCGACGGTGCCGTTTCTTTGCTGTCGATACGAGACCCGAGACTGGAGGATAGATTCGTACGCGAACGTGCGAAAGTGGAGGCGAACGAAAGTTTCGGCAGCGTTTCGTCCTAGGCCAGCTAGAGTAAGTGAAATTAATTATACGCGCGTTATAATTATATTAAAAGGTAATAAAAGGTAATTGAAACGATCGAAAATTTGATGGAACAGCGTCGAAAGTAACCGAAATATATTTACGCTTGAAATAAATAACTGTTTTACCAGGGAACGATCGATCGAACGTGAACATTCGAAACGTATATACCGCTTTTATTAATATCTACGTATAAATGTAGAAGCGATTCACGGAAACTACATTAATATTGGCGGCACGAGTGATACAAATAAGCGTATCGATACGTAACAAACGTAAACAATTATTAATCTCGAATTGCAGAGCTGAAAGAGGTGCGGATAAACGCCTCGCGACCGCTCTGTTTCACATTGAAATCAATCACCGGGGACCGGGGATTTCTAAAAAGGTTGATTCAACGATAAAACGAGATCATAATTTTCGGCCACTCCTTTCGAACGCGACAACGACCACGCTGTGTTCGGGTTTAATTAAATGTATAACGTTGCAGTGTCCGCCTCCTCTCTACCGAACGGTATCGAATATTGTTCCTTTAATGGTTGTCGTTCGTACGTACAGACCGACCGAATTATATTGTCCTTCGGTAATTACCGAAATCAAATGAAAATCATTTGAATTATTTATGGCCGTTCCTGCTCCAACGACGAATGAAAATAACTGAATGAAAATGGCGATAACTTGGAAACGAAAAGATTCATAGAACAAGACGCTTTTATGTAGAACGAACAAGAGACGCTTCTTCGTTCGACGACTTGTTTCCGATTTTTTATTTTAAGATCCAAATATATCCAGTCGTGTTATTTTTATAAGGCAATACATACCAGCCAGTGTTATTGCTCGGTAGGTTTAGCGTCAATGAAACGCTCGTTCACAGCTCCCCGAACAAATTGCGCGCGCGGCTCGCGAAAAATGCGCGATCTAATTACCAGTCCATGAAAATAGGAATCGACGAGCGCGAACGAGCGAAATTCGCAGCAGCACGCGGTCGAACGGCTCCGGAAAAGCGTGTATCTAAATTTTTAACGGGCGAGAAACGATCGGGGGGTTGATCGTTCGGCGGGATCGGCGGGATCGGCGGGATCGGCGATCGCGAGAATTGCGGGGAAAATTAAATACGGAAACGGGGTGGGACGTGGATCGCCGTTCGGGATCGAGATTCATCGTTGAACGATAACCGATGGGAAATGGCTCGGTGAAAAAAAAGCGGCGGAGGGAGAGAACCGATCAAACGAATATTTACGCGATCCTCGTCGCTTACGATTCGGCGCGGCTGCGCGACGCCGCGGCAGCGCCGACATTCCGGACTTTTGTTCGACGTCGAGCGTGACGGTCGACGGAATCGTCGGCTTTTTTAAGTGCATCCGACATCGCGCCTCATCAACGCGTTTTAATCCCAGCCGCTCTAGCCGATAAAATTGGCTGGCTTTTAGGATCCACGGAATTTCCATTCCTTCCATCGTACCCCCCTCCGTGTCGCAGTCGATGCGTTTCGAACGAGTTCTCGGGTGCGAATCGCTGCTTTTTCCACGGGGATCGCGTGAAAATGGGAACTGCTAAACGATCCTCGTGTCGGACCGTCGCGATACAACGCGCCTGCTCTGCGACAAAATCGGGAAAAATACCAACGACGCTGCGCGTTTCCGGCTCGACGACCGTTTCGATGGAAACTCGTTTTTCGATGGGGCCACTTCGGACACGCCGATCGGTGTCTCCTGTTTGAACGATTGCCGCTCCGCTCGGCCTGCGAACGGAAATATTTCCAACACCCTCGTCCGCGTTCCAGGCGCAACTCACCGCTGCGACCCCGCTTCGCACGGGTCACCCCTGACCCGTTTTTCTCTTATGGAAATCAACCGATCGAGTAAGCGTGGAAAATATTTTATTTTATCGATATTTTGTCCGAGCGCGTCCAGGGAATCGAACGCGACAAATTTTCCGCTGCCGCGCAGTGGGGTCGCGGTCCCGAAAAACAGGGAAAAACTGGAAATATGAAAATTCAAGAATTCACGATCATCCATCGGTAAATTATAGTTCATTTCCATGCAGCAGTACTTTATTTTCTGTCCGACGATTCGAGTATCGGTCTAATCTAATCGTTCGTTGAGAATTCATTTTTCTTCGAATGTAATTGTTCGAAGCGGTAGATATAAATAAATAGTTAGTCGATTCGAAGGGGACCGCGGTCGATTTCCGACAGTGTCTCGGATAAGACCGCGATCGGAGTATGCGGAGTTCGATCTATTTTTGACGGTAGACTGACTACTGTTCCGGGCAAATTGACAGTTTCGGTCGCGATAGCCGCCAGTTCGGAATAGTTCTCCGCGCAAAACCGCAGAACGAATACCGGGCACGGGTTACGATCGCTGCATCGGTTCCCCAGAAATGTACTTCCGGCACGTCCTTCCGGTTAATCGGACAGTTTCGGAATTCGTTCCAAATAGTTGTCGAAGAGTTTCGCGGGTCACGACGCCGCGCCGCACCGCGCCGCACCGCGCCGCGCCCGGCCGGGCGAACCCACCACGGATTTTCGAAAATCGAACACTGGAGACCAAGACGACCACCGAAAATCGAACCCGGGGACAAACGAGCTGCTACTAAGTTTTCCCATGAGAAACCGGCGAACCGGATACACCGCGAAACTCGCAACAGCATGAGAAAATATGAAAATGCCCCGCCGTTGATTCGGCAAAATGATCGAGTTCTTCGTACACGCGAGTTTCCTCGAGCGCCCGAAACTTTTCAAACTTCTTTCCCTGGTATTCTAGGAAAATTTATATTCGTTCGTCCCTTTTCCAGCTTCTGCTTCGCGTAGAGCGTCTTGGGAGGTTTTTTTACAATTGGTCATATATTTCTTGTTTCGAGATATTTAAAGAGAAATTTTTCAAAGTGTACTTTTCCTGGCAATTTTTTTAACAGCAATTTGAATCGTGTGCCCGAAACTGTTCGAATACCTGTTTCCAGCGGAAACACGAAGGAAAGACGAGAGGAATCGAAGGCGTCTGGGAGTAAGTAGAAGGAAAAGCAAAAATGCGGTGAGACAATGGCACCGCTGACAGCGGGATGCTTCGAAAAAAGGCGTTCCTCGCGTTCTGACGCGTCACTCCGTGAATCCGCCGGGTTTTCCCACGATGGAAGTAAGATTAACCTGCGCCATCGGAGAACATTCTGGCACGATGAAAGCTTTCCCGTGGTTTCTGCGGTGAGAGATGGCCGATTCTACTCGGTGCGTGAGACGTGAGAAATTTCGATTCGCCCGGAGAGACGATTCTCTCGGTGCCAAACAACATCGATCCGGACCTTGATCCCCCACTGTTGTCCTCGATTGGACGCCGTTTGTGTATTCTCCGAATCACCCAATCGATTCTCCCGTTTCAATCATTTTGCTAACAATATTTCGACAGTCTCGGTATTTTTATTTCTAAGCTGAAAAACTAAAAAAAAATATGATAAATCGTAGCGAACAGCGACATCGGATTTTTCGCGGTTCAACGTTGCGACAAAAAAAAAATTGCAATTTGTTTCTATCCGGTACCGGATTATATCGATGCAATTTTCAGGGAGCGACGGGTCGCCGAATGTCGCAGGAGAAAATGTCCTCCGTGGAAAATCGACTGTAGGGTTTTTCCGGGCGAAGACAATAACCGAGCTTCGTTTCACACGATAATTTTCCTATCTGGGAGAGGGTCGCTTGACAGAAGCGTGTTAGCGGCGAGGAATGGAATTGTCTGAGTCAGTTTCAGCCGGAGAAAGAATCTGTAACCGGTGGCAGTTTTCCTTTTTTCCTTTTTGCTTTTTTCCTTTTTTTTTTTTGTGTTTTCACGGGTTACACGAGGGAAAGCTTGTCACGGCGAGAGCGAAAGAGAGTAACGACGGCGAAAACAAAGCGCGGGATGAATGGTGCTTTTCGCGCGGCGCTCGCGAAAAACGTTTGTCCTCCTTCTGCGTCCCCGATGCTCTTAAAAGTGGCGGGCAAAAACGGTCCGGATCCCTTAGCCATTTTCAGCTGGATCCACTCTTTGATCGTTTAATTAGCAAATAACTCGATTCGCGTCGTTGTTGTACCTCCGTGTCCGCGAGCTTGATGCTTTTCCTGAAAATTTGCATTTCCATAAAGTAGCATATAAACGACAACAGTGGCACGAGGAACGTTCATTTCTTGCGCTGAAGATTTTAGCTGATTGCGGCAGACAATTAGCGAATGCGTAATTACGGTGGTTCGCAGATTTAGACCGCGTTTCGTGATTCGTGATTTATTATGCACCTGTGACGGATCATTTCATTTTCAGAGGAAGGACGATGTAAAAAAACTTTGATTTACTGGTTGAACCTTCTGCTGCACCCATTAAATCCAACACTTTTGAAAATATTTTCAATCGAGGATTATAATCGTGTTTCCCGGAAACAACGTGGTAAATAGAACCTGGCGAGTCGGCCGACGATTCGTGATAAAATTTTTATGATCAAACGTCGGTGGCCAACGCGTTAATTAATCCTTTGAGCCCGGATAACGCGAGAGCATCGCGTACAGGTAGCGCCGCGAATTTCATTTTAGATCCGCGTTTGAGGCCGCGGGACATTGTCAAAAATCTTTCCCCAAAGTAAAACCTCTGCTCTCGACGATGCACGCACGCGCGCTCGCACACATACACACACAACACACACACACACACACACACACACATAAACACACACAATCACACACACACCAGGGTCCCTCGTGTCATTATTCGTTCTCCGTTGAAACACGACTGAAACGGTTCCGCGGCTGTTAATTATAACCGAGTTTCGCCGCCTTCGCGCGCCTCTCCTTTTAATTAATTAAATAGCGTTTAATTAAAAGAATGGGCCGGGGCGACGAGTTGCACGCGGTCGCGTACATCGCGTGAAACTTGAGCGACGCGTCGATTCGGCGTTTTGCGAGACCATTCGCGACGAACTATTACGCGGGACGTCGCGATTTTACGAGCCTCGTCCACGCTCGGGAAATCGTAAATTTCTACAGCCCGTTCAACAAATAATTGCACGGTATAATACGCGAAACACTCCGTACATACAAACGTGAAAATGGTTTGGTCGAATCTCTTCGTTGCGCGAAGAAATCACCTATTATGTTAATAAATTGATGCAGAAGCGACCTGTGACGACAATTCAACACCGTTACCGTTACCGCTACAAGTATCGTAACATCGCTAATAAACCCGATGTGCTAATAAATCTCAACGAACAGTAAAATGTTATTTCGATTAGCAAATGGCGAGCGGTTTGCTTTAACTCGTGCTGGAATTATTATTTTGGAGCGCGCGTTTTGAACAATCAAATATACTTTACTCATCCTCGCTGATCGTCGATGCGATATTCTATCCAATCGTATCGTTAAACCGTTATTTAATCTGCACTTGTATCTTTCCACATTGAACTTCGTAAAGGTGATTTTTTCCGAGAGCCAGAGATTCGTTTAAATTTATTTTTGCAAAGATGCGAGAGGACTTAAAAATGACTCCGAGTCGTGTATATTCGAGAAGGATGAAAATAAAAATGTTTGCAGTACAAATGAACTCGTTACATCAAATTACACTCGTCGCGACGATGGATTTTACGTTTATTCCGCTGGAAATGTAAACAAACCATAAGATTTACCTATACCACAGTTAGGAAAAATATATTAATACATATTCCTACACAGATATTAATACACGTTGTAGCAATTACTATCTTCGTTGGAATAACAAATACCATTCGTTTTAATGCGTACCGTGCTGTGTTCATGAATTTTCATAGTTTCCGAGTGATGTTTGTATCAACTTTTTTTCAAGAACACCATTTTTCCGGAGCTGTTTAAATTCAAATAAAAGAAAAATTCGAGAACGCGAAGAGGATCTCACAGAATTTTTCTTTGAAATGTTCAACATTTTCTGGGAAGCATATCGATTTTTCGAACAGAGTGTACTGCTCTTTCCAGGATCGATATCAAGCGATTCCCTAAATATCAGCCGATTGCCCGGGCATTATTCAGATCGGAGTTATTACCATTCCCCGCGGGACCGAGTAAAATAAACATTTCTGTATGTGCTCGCGCGTTGCATCGCGTTGCGTCGCGTTGCGTCGCGTTGCATCGCGTTGCATTGCATTGTATCTATCGCGACGCTGTCACGCTCGAGCGAGAAGAGCGCGCGGTTTATTCTGTCCTCGGCTTTCCGAATGTTTGTTTAGCAGATTCGCGGCCGAGAAATTCGCGCGTATCCTCTCGTCGACTCGCGGGAGCGTGAAAGAAACGATCTCCCTCTCTCCCGTACACACAACCGAAACCGAAAACGAAATTAAACTGCTCGATACACATACCTAAGCGCGGCCAGCTTTTCCGGCGACCAGTTTACAAGCGGGTTTCCAATCGGTCGAACGCGTGCCTATCGAGCGGCTTTTTTTCGGTTTCCATGATTTTTCTTTGTCACACCGCACGCGCGGGGATCGTAAAACGATAGCGTTTTTGATCGACCCCCGTATCACCGAAAATTACGCGCAGGAATATCCAGTTGCGTCGATGAGCAAGGTGGACCGTTCGACGAGCAGGTGCTTGTGGAAATCTTTTTTTTTGAAAATTCTTTATTGGAATTCGAGTTTGCCGGGACACTTTTCTGGTCTCACGACTCTTTTACGAAATAATTGCGAGTACGCGGGGTTTTTAATACTTTTAAATTAGTGGGATTAAAGAGGGTATTCGAAAGTATTCCTGTGAATTTTTTCGAATTTCTCGAGGACTCTAAATGGACGAAAATGGTAGAAAGTGGTATAAAGTGGTAGAAGGTAGGAAACACTAATAAACATGAACGGTAATAAAACATTTAGTTCGATGTTTACAACATTTACAGTCCGCTTCTGTACATGTCGAATGTGTCAAAATACGCTAAAATAAATGTTTAAACGATTCAAATGGTTATTAAGGAGATTTCCATTTTCAAAGGCTTCGATCTGGGTAAAATAAATATTATGATTCCTCGTGTCGATTAAAAGTAAATATTATTTGGTGTTCATGAATATTGAACTTTCAGAATAAGCATATATGTATTTATATATAAGGTAGCAGTGATATAAGTACGGAAAGCATATGTATTTACGTGAAATATATAAATCCCTGCTTTAAAATGATTCACGATAATGCTACCTCTGCTAGCTTAGTCACGAAATAAATCATAAAATACGGTCTTAACAAAAGTTTGAACACGATGTTTAATTTTTGATTGTACAAAGGGGATTGCAACGAGTTTCGGCTAACTCTTATTTAGCCTCTTTCACGTTGTACAATATTCACAAGTATCCCAAAATGATTTCCGCATCGTTCCATTTTCATTTATAAGCTACACAAAAATTTACGACAACTACCGAAAATCCAGAAACACGATACGCAACGCAGCGACGTACAAGTACCTTGCGAAATAATCATCGAGAATGGCGAACTTGTAAAAAGGGGCACAATACGGTATATCAAAGAAAATTCATTGTAGCGGATCGATCGAAATTTTCCGAGGCGTCGCGCGTCGAAGCGCGATTAGGGGCAGAGCGATGGGTGGTCGGAACTTTTGATCAGGATTGCAACGTTAGTGTGTCGGGTCCAGGGCGAGGGCGAGGCGAGGGCGAGGGCGAGGGAAATTGAGAGGCCGGGAAGATGGGAAAGTTGGTAAGGAAGATAGATGAGTGGTAGAAAAACAATGCAGGGCCGCGAGTGAATAGACAGAAATCGGAGACCGAGGGCGAAAGAAAATCCGTAGAAACGAGAAGGAGGAAGAGGGAGAGGAGAATAGGGAGAATAGGGAGAATAGGGAGAATGGCAAGCCACTATGGGGTGGGAGAGGATGGGAGGGTCGATAGAGTTTTCCGCGTGTACAGGTTGGAAAAAGCGATCGTACGTCGCCTATCGTCTCGCTTAATCACCGGAACACGCTCACTCTCCATCGAAATTAAACCGTGTTTTCTAGTTACTTGGGAAAAGGTCTTCCGATTCTAGGAGAACCGTTTTTCTACAGTGAAAGTTGGTGGAAGGGGGGATGCAGAAGTCGTTGGAACGTCCGCGATGATACCACTTTCTCCTTTCCTCGGTGTCAAGAGCGAGGTTACCGGGTTTATTTACCATGAATTATGTCGCTCGATGTCACCGGGAAATATATAGAGACTGACGTAGGTCGGAAACCGGAGACACGATGCTCCATGACCCGAACGACCTCTTCGAACTGTCCACGAACGCCTGGAAAGTAACGGTCACGAGGAAGTCTGAGACTAGTTGGCACGAGCTGCTCGCGTGAGCACCGAGAATAATAAACTGGACGGTCGTTCAGGTAGGGAGGTTGTTTCCACCCTACGAGTGGTTCATAAATTATTCCATAATAGAGTGTAAAAGAGAAACATAAAGAAAGGTTCGTTAAGATAAATTCAGGCACAAAAGAATATTTTTTCACATTTAACGTACGAATAGTTTTGTAGAAGAATTTTTTTTTACAGTTAACGTAGGAACAGTTCCGATATTTCTCGTTTCGCGAACGTAAATCGTGCCTCCACGAATAAGATACATACAAGATGGCGCTGCAGAATGTATTCTGCTTATTTTTACGTTTGACTGATATTTATTATTCCACGCTACATCCCCGGGTTTGATGTACCCTCTTTTATGTTTCTCTTGCATTTGATTTGAAATAAAGTTTTTATTTCCCTTTGACACAACTACGATATCGACTTTCGAACAAATTGCTATTCCATGCACAAGTTTCGCGAAGTTCAAACGTTATACCACTTTCCAGCTGAAAAATATGAAATGCAAAGATGCGTTTATAAAAGAAAGATGATTGCGTTGCTATGCGCGTCTATCTGTACGCGCAAAAGAAACATATCGAATTCGTATAAAGCATTTCATAACGGCTGGTGTAAACAAATGTATAATTATTCTCACGACTAGCGCTATAAATTACGTGGTATAAGAAGAGCGGCGAACTTTCTGGAATAATAAAGAATAATCTTCTCTCTTGGAAGCTATGGAGGTTTTTATTCGATAAGGAACAAAGAGAGAACTTCGTCGGAGCTCGTTAAACTTATTCATTGCTGGACGATGGATTTCTGTGCAAATTAAAATTCTACACCTTTTTTCCCCAGATAGTGGAAAATAGTTTTTAATTGGAAATACATTTTCCCAACCGGGAAAATCTATTAGACCTTCGTTATCGATCAGAGTCTATTTTATTTCTTCGACGAGCTTTATAAATGATAGCACCTTTGCAATATCTCGATATTAGTAAAATAAAAAATTGATCGTCGGATCGGTGGTGGAAAATGCAGTGTTAAAATAAAGATAACATACGGAAAATTTTTATTTTCCAGAAAGATCCACGGACCACCGGAAAATAAAAAATTGAAGAATAATTCCGCAGCATTGAACGGAGCATCGGTTTCACGGGGCAGAAAGACGAGAGACACGGTTGAAATCACGGAAATAAAACGGAAAACGGAAGTCGATGGACGGTCACGGTGTCACGGTGTGGTGCGGCGCGGTGAGCTACGGGGGTGGAAAAACTCGCGCTAACGAATCGTAAAACTCGATATCCAGGACAGGCTCTCGCTCTCGCTGCGAACGGGGAATTAACCCGCGTTTCTGACCGGCCGGAAAAGAAGCCGAGAGGTTAGCTTTCACCTTTGCGAGAAGGGGTGCCACAGCGGACAAGGATAAGGATCGTGGAAAGTTCGTTTTATTTACGTCCAGACGACGCGCGGTGGCAGCGGCGGCGGCGGCGGCGGCGGCGGCGGCGGGAGCCCCGACGAGGAAAAATAGCCCGACGGCAACCTGGAACAACTCACCTGCCGTAAAAACGCTCGGCCAGGAGAAACGTCCGGAACCGAACGCGAACACGAACACGAACACGAACACGAACACGAACGCGTCGCTTTTATTTCCCATTGGATCCCCTCCTCTCTCGTTTTGTCCCTCGTAATCTCACGGATTTGCGAATTATGGAAAACTCCGACGAATTTTTAACCAACGGCCGAGCCGGTTTTCGAAATTGTTTAACCCATTATTTTTAATAGGTCATTCGAAGGTGATAATGTACCGCGTAGCAAAAAATTCCCTCGACCGACGTACCTCGTCCCCAAAAGCGAAAGAGGGGAGGTAGAAAACCGATCGAGGAAGGGGTGCAGACCGTGCACAAGAAACTGGGACAAATTTGCCGCTCATAAATCCCGTTGTCCTGTAAAAAATTGCCGGTTCCATCGACGTCCGTCGACCGGCGTGCCCGGTATAGCGTGGGAGTAAAATTAATGCGTGCCTCTTACCAGGGAAAAAGTCGGTTTCATACTCCTGAGAGGTTTTTTGCTGGAGCCGCGAAACAAAGCGTGCCGGACGAAAGTCGGCAGGAAAAAAGGGCCGGAGAGAAGAAATCCTCACCCCCAGCCCCATCTCGATCGTCCGAGCGAGAGAGTAGGGGCTCGAATTATCCTTGATACACCCTCGCATCTCCCGCAGGACGAGAAACCGCGAAAACTAAATCCTGGACGGGCGCAGAGGAAAATTAATGCATGGGCCTGGCGCCCGCAACATGGAAAAAACCGAGTCCCATAATCTTGAGAGGTTTCTTACGACGGGGAATCTTTCTTACGGGGGTGGAGGATGCTGGATGGAAAGGGGACGAACGGAGTCGACGGACCTGCCGAAAAACTTCTGTTCTTTGCGAATCGACCCTCGTCGATACTAAACCATCAATTACACCTGGCAACTGGCGCGGCGCCTCGCGCTAGCATCGTCTCCCCATAAACTTGCCGTGCCTACCGTACCTACACCCATGCCCCGCACCTCGCACCGCGTACCGCATATCCCTTCGAGCAACCAGTTCGCTACTCGAGTGTGTTCCACTCTGTTCGATCTCTTTCCGAACGTCTAGCGCAAACTTCTTTGCTCTTCGCTTTCTTGCGTGACTTTCTTTCTCTCTTTGCCATCTGGAACGATCCGAGAGGGTAGTTGCGTGTATCGAAGAGATTCCAAGGGTTGTATACGACAGTTGTAGAGGGCGAGAGAGAGAGAGAGAGAGAGAGAGAGAGAGAGAGAGAGAGAGAGAGAGGTAGATGAAAAATTTTGACGGCGGTAGTTTCGGCTCTTATCTTTCAGTCTTGTTTGCGACTTTGTTTCTTCGTCGTCTGGCTGCATCTTTCGAGTATGCGAAAGTTAAAGATGTTGCGGGTACCGAGAGCAATGGAATGTAAAATTTTAAAAATAGTTGATTCGCCTTGGAACCGGAGGTAGTCTATCGACAACGATCCGAGGTGAAATATTTAAAAAAAAATTCCTACTACCGAATTCGAGGTCCAAGAGTAAAGTGGAGGGTGCTGTGGCAGTTTCGCGAATAATTGTACGAGAAGATCGTTACGCAAGGTCCGTCCTCCGCGACCCTAACCGGTTGGACAGACTTTAATCGTAAAAGCGGTCGGGCCGACAGACTTCGGACAAATCTCTGTTAGCCATCGACGGGGGAGCGAACGACAGGCGTAAAAGCTCCGGCTTGATCCGGACATAATCGGCTCGTAAAATGGGGCGAAGGAACAACCGGTTTGCCGTCCGATATCAATGATTATTTTACGAGCTCGGGGACCGGTCCAGGCTTTTCCTTATTGCCGGCTATTTTTATTCGATACCCGAGATCGGCGCCGTACCACGCGTACGAACCACCCTTGCCGAAACTTTAGAGAAATCATCCCTCTTACGAACCGACGAAATGTTCGTTCAAAATGCGTACATTGTTAGATCAATTTTTAAGAGCGCTTTTGTCCAATCAAAAAATTGTATACATTTCAAATGGTCGCTTCGTTTTTCCAGATTCGATGTACAAACATATTTTGCTGCGATTTCGATCGTTAAAATCCTCGTCGGCGAGATGACGCGCGACGCGGAGGAGTAAATTTTTCCGGGAAGCGACTCGCGTCGTAAACGACTTAATGTTCCGCCGCGCGTCGTTTCCGAATATTCAACGTCAAACATCGGGATTTTTTGTTATTTAATGGCGTGCGCGGCACTGTTTTACGAATTACCGAAAGCGAGAGAAGTTTTTCACGGTTTTGTTTTTGTGCTCTGATCCGCGGTCTTTTATCGCTTCGGTCGCGGGACCGATGCGGACGATGCTTTTACGCGCGTGTATGCTCGTTTTGACGCGCGCACGAGTATCTTGTACTCTGACGGAACAAAACAAACACGGTTGTTTTGTGCTCGGTGACGTTTGAAACATCGCGACAGCGACCGCGACTGGAAACTGTGGTTCAACGACGCAAAAACAACACATTGTTTCGAAAAATTCTTATTCGCTGTTGCGGTTCGATATAATCGTTTTCCAAACGATTCTCGTCGTTTGTATAAAGAGCGACGATGCCGCGATTTCGGATTTTTATGATTTCTTCTCGGTACGGAGACGAATACGTCGAATAACGAGAAATCTGAGCCGGGCCGTAATTGAATCATCGTTTACGTTACCGGGGATGAGAGCAGATCGTCGCTGGACCGCAGACTTACCTGGAACAAGACGAGAAATATTATTATGGTAAGAGCGAGTCGAAATTAGAATTACGGTAGCGAGTTGTTAAACTTCGTCTTGACATCGAAAGCAGTATAATTTTACCGGTGTCGCGAAAGTCGAATTCTCATATAAATAGACGTACGTACGAGCATATGTATCGTATACAGTTATAATTGAAAGAGGTTGCCGCCGGCGGTGTGCACGCGTGTTGCCGATCAAGGCGCGTTGCCGCGACGACCGCTCGAGCCGTTGCGCTCTTTTCGGCGTTACCGATGCCGCCGCGTTCTGTGCGGCACGGTACCGATGCCGCCGCGTTCTTTGCGGCACGATACCTCGCGCCTTAAACATTGTCGCGATGACCGGCACCGTTTTGGATGTTTGCGGCTATAAAAGCGGGTCTCGAGGACCACGGCTCAGTTGTCGCACGACCACGAGCAAATCGACGTCACTCGACATTTTCCGGTAACTTAGCTTACATAATTGTAAGTATCGAAGTAGAGACAATTGTAGAGTGCGGTATAAACATTTGTGGATAATCCACTGACTTGGGCGGTAGAATGCAGGAGATAACAATGCCTCGAGTGTTCGGTGATTAAAATGGCTATGGGATATTATAATAGTTTGACTGCCGGGTGAATACAAGGGTAAATAATTATGGGAAAGTAATAGGATCCCGGCGCGGCGGCGTCTTCTCGCAGTTTATTAACAGGCTGTATCTGCTTCGTCGACGCTTCGTCAGCTTATTTTCAGCAGGCACCCTCCGCTCAATTTTCTAAAACAAACCGCGTCCCAAGCAACCGATTCGTTGCTCCGTCGCTTATCCATTATCCCCGATGCTTCGAACTTTCCACGAACTTTCATTCATCCGACCGACATCGACCTTCGCGAACCTAACGCGGCCCCTTACAGCGAAGAAACATCCTCCTGTTGAACCGCATTCATAAATCATCCCGCTGCTTCCATCGACGTAACAAAAAGTATAAACATTCCAACGATAGCTACCGACACGTTCATCCATTCTTAACCGGCGAGATCTGTTACACGGATCGGTTGCAAACTCGTCGTTTTATCTTTTTAAAAAGGTGGGCTACGAAATGTGGACGTTGTGGCTATAGATTACGCGATAGATTTTGAAACTACTATGTTGCTTTTATTTTTTCAACTTATTTCTAGTTTCATCTGGCGAGCCGAATGCAAACGCTACTCTCGAGGTTTCGCAACAAGAGGATTCTATAAATGCGTACAAGGATTGGAACAGTCCTCGAATGCCAACCGCGCTTGACAATAAATTCTGGAAATTCCTAGCATGCTGGTAACTTTCCATGGAAAGAGTATCGAGAGAGCTTAATATCGACGATTAATATCGACCGACGTAGAATTCGATCTTCTCCTTTTTCCGTAGCAAGAATTGCCAAAAAAGATCATTTGTTCAGTGGTCGATCAATTTTACAATGAAAACGACCGTCAGCCATTCTCATTCACCGAGAAACGGTACGCTCGAACTCTTCGTATTAAAGAGGCGGATGTCAAATATTTACGCAGCGAAAAGCTCGCGTTACACGTATGTATAATTAAGGTCGTCGGAGAGCTCGGTTTAATTGCAACCAGTTTAATTGCGGAGTGCTAGACCGCGTGGATACGATGGATTAAACAAAGTGAAGAGACGGAAGAATCAAAGGGTTAAAAATGTGGTGAAGTAAAAAGCACCGGTGATGCGGCGAAGACGAGAGGGAAAAGGGGATGATTGTTGTAAAGGGATAGTCGGAAGCCTGTGGCTAACAAAAAAGAATATCAGAAGGTGAGATGGAGAGAGAGAGAGAGAGAGAGAGAGGGCAAAGTTAGCGCCGTAAAGTGCAGAGAAGGTAAAGCCGGTGAAGTCGCAAAGAAGAGGAAGTACATGGTAGCCATCGCAAAGCCGGCCACGCGGGTTATAGAAACTGAAAGGAGGCTGGAAAAGGGGATCAAAGAATCCGGTAAAATGATTAAATGGAATGTTACGATCGCGGAAGATGTAATCAGGTGATTGATAGTTACATTTTTCCGCGATCCGTTTTAGCGAGCAATTTTGTCAAAGAATTTGATACGGCCTCTGATAGACTTCATCCTAATTTATTTCTACGGCGTGGCGTAGAAGAATTTCTGTGAAAAGGAAGAAGAGGTATCCCGAGAGTTCTAGAGTCGAGACAGATTTCGATCGTTTTTCTAATCACCGATCCTGACCGCAATCCTGGCGGAACCACGTGTTTCGCGAAACACATTCCTCGGCCGTCGGAATCCTCTTTTCCGTGGAAATCGGGTCCGGAGTTCCTTGGGTGCGGGCGGTTTTTCTTCCCTGGAATCGAACTATTCTCGTCCCGCGGAGGATTTGTTCGGCACTCGAGAACCGCCCCTCGCCCTCACCCTCATCCTCGCCCTTAGCCTAGGCCAGTGACCAATGTCAACCGGGCGAAAACGGCAGCAGAGAAAACTTCCGGGGACGAGGAGCCGAGGAATTCGGGGGATACGTAGCGCCTCGAGTGGAGCCAGCACGTGTGATAACTTTTCCAGTTATCACCAGATGTTGGTCGCAATTTATTTTCCTCTTTGCGCGGCACCCACACCCACGCCCACATCCACACCCACGCCCCCACCCCCACCCCTGACCCTCTATATCCGACGACCATAGTTTCTCTGTCGCGGAACTCTCCGCAGCTCCGCGTCCATTTTTCGTTTCGAACCGGTCCTCTACAGCTGCGCGACCGTTCCTCGTCATTAGGTATTTTAACAATTTCAGTGTCGACGACCCTCTTCTGGTAGAAGTTCAACAAATTATCCTCTGCCGTGTTTTGAACCAGTCGTTCCGCAGAATTAATGTCCCCGGTAGTTTCAATTTATTTTGATGCTGGCCCGAGAAGCTTGTGTCTTCCACGCGACAGTAATTTTTTTTGTACAATGGGTCGGTAGATTTTATGCTAAACAATTAATTTTAATCTTGTTATTTTCATTAACTAACGTGAAATCATCGCTGTTGTTGGTACCCTACAATTTCAAAATCTGAATTCCCAGGTTCTCCAGGATTCTCCTCCACCCTCGGATCCCTTGTCCCTTTAACTTCCCCTACCTCTGTCATGTTTGTACCTTTCAGATCTTCCGCATCTTACTTTCGGTTTCACCAGTTTTCTCTGCCGAACCCCTTTGACACCCACCCTTCCTCGCATTTCTCTACCCTTTGTCCGACCATTTTTCCCTCTCCGTCCTCATCCTCTTCAACCCCCGGAGTTGCACCCTCGAACTCGCCTACGCCAACCAACGACCCCCAACCCCCTCTTCCTTATATTTTTCGTGTTTCCCGGTTCATCCCCGCTCATCCCTCTCGAGTTTTTCCGTCTCTCAGCCGAGTTTCTGGATGCCAGAGTCTCTCTCGAGCTCTCTGAACCCAGTTTTTCGCTTTCGCCAGAAGAAACTCTCCTCGACTCTGTGTCTACGAGCTACCCTCCCCCCCCCCCCCCCCCCCCTCTCTCTCTCTCTCTCTCTATCTCTCTTTTTCTCTCTCTTACGTTATAGATATGTATTAAGAACGATGTAAGCGGCGAGCTGCTGCTGTGCTGCTTGCTTGCTTGCTTCCTCTTCTTCTCCTTCTTCTTTATGCCCGGGGTTTGCGTCCCCTACGGAAGACGGGGTGAACCTGGGAGGTTGAACGTTTACTAGGAAACGCGAAACGGATTTTTCTTGCCTCGAGGACCCCTCTGAAATAATTCGCGAGTACGAACGCTGCGCGGATACCTCTGTTTCCTGCTTTGTGCCTGGGACCACGATAAATTGCCCCTGTGTCGTTGCGCTTACTGTTTTCAGCGGCAATGTCCTGTGGTCCAGTCTTCATTATCTTTTCTCTTTTGTTTCTCGAGCAGATTCAATCTTTGACGAGACTCGTTTCAAACATAAGTCGGTTATTGTTGCTCGATGTATGTGATTTCGGGCATGTCTGTAAATTGTTTGGTGCGCGAGAGAGGTAATAGTTGATAAAAAAATTGTCGGAGCGTTCGAGTAAAGATTAAAAGACAAGCTTCGGCTCTGCAAACAAATTAAAACGCGGTCTTGGTCGCGTCGGGGATCGAAACCGAGGTAACGTCGAGCTTCAAAGGTCCCAGTTTATTGAATGTTTAATTCAGCGGCGGCGCTATGGTTCCAGTTTCCTGGCCACGTTTCATGGGACCGCGGCCGCGGTTATTTCAGCGATTTAGCATTCGTTCGCCGGTAACATTGCGCGCAACCGAATTTCGCTAAACTTCCGGAACAACGCGTTTCGCTGCCATCGTCAAAGATGGAACATGAAAGGGAACAGGCTGGCCAGCCCGAAGCGTAAGTAATTTTAACCGGCGCTCTGTGCCGCAAGAACGACGGAACGCTTCCTTCCGTTGTATTTACTGGCGGGCATATTTCTGGCCTCTGGGTTGCCTATACATTGTCTTACGATGGGATTTCGTCGGGAAACATCAACGCGCTTCAAATTCCTTGATATTTATTATCAACGCTTCGAGCACCGCGAAGAACCGACATCGTTAAGATAGAAATTAATCCAGTCACCACCTACGGTTTACTTTTCATAAAATGAAAATAGCTGTTTGAACGCACGGTAAACATTTATTTATACATTCGAGGCCATTATTCGCAAGTTTAAACGAGGAATCGGAAGTTTGAAAATCGTATCGACTTCCTGCGAGTAATTAAAGTTTAACAACTAGACCGCAAGCCGAAGTATCGAATTTCTTGTTAAGCCACCCACAATCTCTGCGTCTCCATTAAAAGTTCAAATAACGATGCTTAAATTTGTGTAAGAATCTGAGAATCAGAAAATTAAGTTCAATTAAAAGACGATCGAGGAATTTCAGACCATAATAATTTTGGTGATGAAGACAGACACGAGAGAGAAGGGGATGGTTAAATTATTTGTAATAACGTATACATTTTCCCTCGTTACCTCGAGCAAGCGAATCTCTCTATTGCATCATATAATTATTGTTGTTATAATTGCTCCAATTACACGAACGGAGAAGCGGTCTCTCGAAAATTCAGTGAATTCGCCCGGCTAATGTCGGCCGCGCTAGACCGCCGAAAAAGTAGGCTATCATTTTCCTTAAAAATATCCTTAGCGCCGGTGATGGGATTTTAATAGCGTATCGTCGCCTTAACGACGCTCCCCGGTAACTTCGTTAGCTTCGTTATTATCCTGATATCTTCTACGTCGCGTCGGCCAACTTTTCTTATTTTCCGTTCACCGTCCGACGTTATTGCGTTTTGTTCCCGCCATTAACACGGTTATTGTCACTTTCCTGTTTCCTATTCCCATCCGGTTTTTCCCGACGACCGTAAATCCCCCAAACCCCCACCCCCTCTCACCCTCGTTCGTCTTCATAGATAACACCACTTTCGCAGCCAATAACTTTACAGTTTTTAACCTCTAATCCCCGGTGATCGTATAATTTATATCTCGAGCTCGAAACGCGATCTCAATTCCAAATGGTTCGATCCTCCGGAACAACGTAATTTTCAGGAATTTTTTTATGGAGAAACTAGAGGTATCGTTTTCGTAACAATTGACTGGTTCAGAAGTGATCATATATTCTGCAACTTGTGGTAATTTTTTTTATCGCAAACTCGTAAATAACGACCGAGTAACAGCCTTTTAAACACGACGTCTTGAACCACAACCGCTGGATCTGCTGTATTAAAATCGGGTTCCCGAAGGATTTGCAAAATTTATCTGGCGGAATCCGTGGCCCAATCGACAGCCGAGGTTCTGGTCGTCGATTTTTCTCGATTTTCCTCGATTTTCCTCGATTTTCCTCTATTTTTCAAGGCGCCCTGGCCGTCGGTCATAAATTATACCACGGCAAATTGCGCAATAATGCAACAGCTTGGTTTCGAAAATACCGCGCTATAAATCCGTGGCTCCGCGATCGATACGCGAAATTTCGAGGGGGTTGTTGGCAGCGGGAGAAGAGGAGGATGCAAGGGGTTTCGGTCCCGGGAATGCATTTTGTAAATCATGCCCGGTGCGCGGTACGTTCGCCGTTTAATTCGTCCCGCGGAATCCGGAAACGCCGGTGCCCGATAAAGCTTCCGGCGAAGGAACCCGTGAAATTTGATTTTCGGGATGCCCGGGGATTATGGCAGCGAAACATTCTTGGCCGGATCCTGTAGGACTGTTGCGTTGCCATACATAGCGATCGAGAGATGCATCGAGTTCCCGAGCTGCACAGAATCCTCTGCGATATGCAGTCATTAAATTAAAGACCTTTTTTGGGTAATTCGTCTGAATTTTGGAGAATCGTACGATGCTACCAAAATGCATTTTAGAGGAAGCTGAAAACCATGTTCGTAGGTGGTGAACATACGCGATTCTGTGTTACGTTGTATTTGTATACGTAATTATTGTTCAATCGTGACACGGTCTAATAAACGAAAATTAATGACGGTGGTACGTGTCACCTCGTGAAAATTCAACGATGCCATTCACCTAAAAATTAATATTATAGAAATGATTTATCGCGTTAGATTAAAATAACAGCCTGCTGCTAAACCTCGAATACGATAGCATTAAATTAACGACGCGTAATCGTATAATGTATTTAAATGTGTAAGCGAACAATGTATCGTTGTATTAATATTAGCCGTATTAGCCGTATTAATATTAATTTGTACAATTAGTGGTTGCGCGTCCTTTCGTTTCGTAATACATATTATTAGTTTGGTGATATCTGTCAATTGCACTCGGTTTTTCATATAACTACAATCATTTTCTAAACATTATAATGGAATTGTAGGAAATGAAATGAGACAGCGTTAAAATCTACTAAAATCGGAATTGAACGATTTTTCAGGGACGAGGGTGTCTCAGGGCCGAGCAAAGAGAATCATTGTAGAACGGAGTGTGACTCGGCGAAAACGATTCGTCGGGAAGGAATAAATCGGCTCGAAAAGGACGACGGGAATAGAGAGGTGCATAAAAGTCGTCCTGCAGCCAGGCTGAATTATATGACACGCGAACACACTTCGCGTAAACGGTCCACGACGCGTGTGCCGACGCGGCGCGGCGCGGCGCGGCGCGGCGTGGCGCGGCGCGGCGTGACGTACGATCCGAAAGCAATTTAATAAATTTCACGCGCTTGTCCGATGACAAGGTGTCACTGGCAAACGCGGACGATCGTTTAAAACCCTCGCGACCCGCCAAGATCGCGGACGATCGAGTGCTCAATTTTGTCGTTAATCGTTTCAACGCGAATCTATCCCGATGGATGCTCGACCTTCTTTATCGGAACCTGTACTGCTCGGAAAATCATGATTTACTTCTTCCCGTTGTTCGCTATATATTTTCCACGTGTTAACTACTTTTCAATTCGTGTCCGAACAATTTGTTCTGTCAATGAGAGGAGGGTGAAAATAATTCTATTTCTTTGGCTGTGAATAGATTGAAAATTTTAGAGAATTTCTATGAAGACGAATGTGTGGATAATTAAATTTTTAAAACTAGAAATATCGAGTCCACGTATTTTGAAATGCTCCATTTCATTGAAATTGTAACGGTGCTGGATTTTAGTGAATTTACCCCTTTCTGAATTTTTCGCGTCTACAAAAAGTTACCGGACCGTGAAATTGATGCACTTACAACATTTTTGATACACGTAACTAGAATCTGCATTTTATTAAAACTTTTCGTATATTAATTTTTATTGTACCTTCGTTCGACCGAAGTTACAATTAGTCTGCGAATGGGAATACCGTTTATTATTAGACTGCGTGTTTTCCATACATTTGAAATGTCTATATTGTCATATTTTTCATTTAAAATACATTTTCAAATTAAATCGAAATCAAATTAATTTCGTCCGGTGTGCCGATCGAGTTTCGATCGATTCGTCCACATGCTGCATTCTCCATAAAAATACAGTCTACAATTTGGGTGAGAATTTTTCGGTCCCAGGAGAATTCCATTTAAATTTCCCAACAGCTAGTGGCTGTTTTTCGCTACGGAATCGTTCAACGAGGGTTGAGGTGTATCAGGGGAAAAATTCCGTTGTCGCGCCACGTAAAGGGTGAAATCTCCAAAGTGAAATGAGAAAGCGGCTAAGAAGGGTACAGCAGAGGTGGGCAGCCGTGGAAAATGGACCGGTCAGAGTCGCGACGCGTTGAAAATCGGCTGCGAAGTGCTCCTAGATTTTCCGTGTGACGGCGCGCGGCTCGGCGGTTCGCACAATGGGCTAGAACGCGACGTGCAACCCAATTTCCTGGTCGAACCCAAACCCCAACCCGAACCCGAACCCGAACCCGAACCCGAGAGCCCCGTTGCCCGCCTTTTGTTCGCCGTGCGAGCCCGTCCATCGCTTAACGCGGCAAATAAATAAACCGACATTAACGAAGTTATGAAAAGCGCGTGCTAACGAACCTGAATGCGCCAGAAAAACGGGTCGCTGCGGACCCGACGGCTGTCCCGACCATAATGAGGCTAACGAGCCGCAAAACCGTCGAAAAATCAGCCCTCTTGTTCCGCGCGTTTGCTCAATTTTTATTTTTATTCGCCATTGAGGATTTTGTTGAAATTTCTACGTGTAAGTTGCTCCTCTTGTCCAATAATTTGCTCGTTACCGTATCAAAAGTTATCGATAAAAATTTGATGAATCTCTCAAAGTTCTTCCTCGCGACAAACGAATAAATTCCTTCGATCCAATTATATACGAGTAAGTTACCTCGCAATTGAAATTCTACGATTTCGAAACATCCGATGCGCATTTCCATTTCCCCGTGGTAGTAGCATCGCGCAAAGAAAGTTAAAAAATATTACAAACTACAACTTTTAAAAAGCAATTTAAAGAAATAGAAGTTAAATGAGATTTCCTTTCCAAGAGCAATGGCCTCGCGGTAAATTTAAATTGAAGAGAAATTGCTTCTAACTTTCGCGGATCGTTTAGAAACGATATTACGAATCTTTCGACATTTTCTTTTAACCTTCCGAAGCACGAATTTAACTGAAACGTTAAGATCCATAAAATACAGAGGGACGAATTTAACATGGAAATTGAAATTCATAGAACACCGTCGATCTTCTCTTTGTAGCATAAAAACAGCCATTTTTGCAGTCTGCGTACGAGTAACTTTGCAAATACAATAAAACACTAATAATTGTAAATTTCCACTTTCTCGAGGAAATAAAAAAATGATCGCGAGGTAAAGACGTAATTGCCGAAGATGGTACAGACGATGTATATTAAAGAGCTGTTCTCTACGCGATCGAATTGTGAATTCGCCATCGGCATGCCACTCGGTTACCACGAATATTGATTCGCCTCTGAGCAGAGGCTCGATCCGGAATTGCACTCGCGGGGACTGTGTCGGTCGTCGATGTTACGCAACGCGCTCGTTTCGAGTATAATTTTGCTTATTTACCGGTGAAGTGGCCGCGCGCAATTAAAAATCCACGAAAGCGTTTCTCGTTACGATTTCCCGGGCCGGAAGTCTCGAGTGTTTCCGAGACAAACACACTTATCGCGAATTACTCGATTGTAATTCACGCTGCGGCAAATTCACCGTGAAATATTGTTGCCGCTGGTTCGAGGGCTTCGCAAACGCAGCGGCCAAAAATTTCGATCGTCGCTAATCAGAAACTCCCATTGGAAACTCGCGATCATTGTTCGCAACAAAAACCTGACCGCACGATTTCTGATCGCGGAAGAATTGCTGACTTTTGTTTCTCCTCGAATCGCATAAATGGTATAAATAACCTTTGATCTTCGGTAGTCGGCGAGTTTGTTCCTCCGAGCACGCCTTCGTGGACAAATATTACACCTTTCGATTGGGAATGATGTTCCAGCGAGGGGAAAATTTTTTAACGTCCCCGAATCGAACAAACACGTCAATTATGTTTCTCCGTGTCCTCGGAGCCATTCGTCGCCGTCCAGTTTTTATCTCGGTCGTTACATACTCCGATTTCTCACCGTCGCGATCCGAGGTCCAGTCGTTCGCTTACCGACACTGCTTCATCGCCTCCGGTTCATTCGCTCGCTTACTCGTTCTCTCATCGAAGCCACTATGTATGTACATATACAGTCACTCTCCTCGGCTTCGGGCCGTTTCGAACTGACTCTGACCGGCGCGGCATCTCTCTGATGCAACATGCAAAGCAGATTAGTTTCGGATGCGAGATACCTGCACCTTTACAGGTGCAGAAACAGAGGCCTGCAATTAGCTCCACGGTCGCGGCCGACGTTCCCCGTCAGCCTCTCGCCCTTGCGGTCCGACCGCGTAATTGGAAAAGTTTATTCGTCATAACTTAATTGATATTCCTGTTACACGCTCCTTGGCGTGCCGCGACAGCCAAGATTGCGTCGAACCACCCGCGAGTTTCTTTTCGCAATTTCAGCCGGCGCGGCGTGATTTAGCGAATTCTCCTCTGCCTGTATTCTCAACGCGACCCATTTGTTATTTAGTTGACGCGCGTGATTGGAATTATGACGACAGTTTCTCTCAAAACTATTCGTATCCAAAGAGTTCGTATATGTGACAGGGTCGCTGTACCGATTACCTAGTTCGACCTAGCGTACCTAGCATAAAATCTGCAGCTCTCGGTTATTAACGTACGAAACGAGAGTCGAATAAATGTAGAAAAGAAAATTTAATTTGATCCGCGCGCAGTAATTGTTTAAATTTGTAATATCTGCGTTACTTAGAGGTACGTTAGTTTCGCCACATTTTCTGCTCGCGTAGGTTAATTATACCATCGATGCGCGCCAGCGATTGCCCCGATGCGAATTTGCATGGGTGCATAATATGGCTGGCGAAAAGTTCTATAGCTTGCAAATTGGAACGATGCGAAGGCCGAATTGCCTGGAATTTCGACTCGAGATTCATAATCGCGCGGGACCCCTTGCTTCGTCGCGCACACTGGATCCCGCACGTTACGTTAATTACGTGATTCGGAAACTCGCGCAATTTCGTGATAAGTCGGATACCGTTAATTAAAACAGGTGGTCGGGGAACCGATCGGTGCCGACGATTTCGATATCGAAAGACGACAGTGGTCGACGATTTATCTGTGATTTCTGGTCAAACGCGAATGAGAAAAAATTGAAAGATTTCATCGAAATTTAATTAAGAATTTCACTCGGGCCTGGAACATTAATTTTGCTATCGAATCGACTAAATTCAACCTTGTATCGATCAAGCTCGATCGATCGATTACATATTTGGTGTGTCACTTATCTAAAATTTTTGACAAAAATTATTTTTTATCTGGTTGACTAGATTCAATTTTTAATATTTAATTAACCAACTGTTTCATTTTAGGCCGTAACGATTCTTTTCCTCGATTTGTCCAGAACTGGCTTGCATTTATAATATGTACTTGTCGTAGCGCGAACGTTTTGACGCGACCCGTGCGCTTCGGCGTTTCCTCTTTTCATAGTCGCGTGTCGGGCTGCTAAGCGATCCGACCGATTCGCTTTGAAGAGAAGCTGATCTCGATCGTTCGAGCGCTAAACAAAATCTGCCGGCCGACCGGCCGGTTTCGGGCCATCGAGGGCCTTGACTCGCCTCGCCTCGCCTCGCCTAGCCTCGCCTGGACTCGCATTTTCCTTGGTTGCATATAGACAACGAGAAGAATTTCGAACAAATAGAGAGTGCATTTAGATGCGATGCAGATTAACCACGTTACAGTTGTGGTAATTATCGAGCACGTATTTTAGATTGAAACCGCTCGAAGCGGATACATATACATATGTATATTCTATGTACATATTTGATTTGTATTACACGATGGTGATTTAATGATGATTAGAACATGTTGTTTGAAATATTAGTACTTTTAATAATGAGGCTTAGATACAAAACAACGTTGATTATCAGATCCTGTCGCGCGGATCGATCGTCGTTAATAATAGTATTAACACAGGGAATTGTATACTTTAATAGAGAGAGAGAGAGAGAGAGAGAGAGAGAGAGAGAGAGAGAGAGAGAGAGGTGTAACAGTGGTAATGGAAATTTGGTTAAAAGTAATTGTTTTACTCTATCTCGTTATTCGTCTCGTTTCCTCTAATTGGAAAATTTACGCAATGTTGAAATAGTTCATTAAAAGACAATTCATTAAAATTTATTGCATCGAGATAATGGACTCTTTGTTAATGTCGATACATGTAGGTGACCGAAGTTATTTTCACAATTCCTTTGTACAAGTTCACGGTTTAATTGCCGACGACTTCGCCCAAAGATACGCGCATCGATGTAATTAACGGTAGCTAATTTAGGGGTAGAGAAATTCTGTCTATTCGTGTGGGACCGCAGCAGCGGCGTCGGGTTTCGCAACGATTCGCAGGAAACCCGCTCGCAGTGCACGGTCGAACGATATCCGCGGCTGGATTATGCATATCAACCGTATCAAAAGCGTTTCACATGATATTCCATGGGATACCGATTTTACTTTCAAAGTGGCTCGTTACGATCAACAATTTCAAAGATGAAGCGATCTCGAGCGTGTTCCGTTTTCCCGTGTTTAATTTTCAAGTTGAAACAGGTCCGAGTGCAAAGGGACCGTCGACCATTCGGACGATGAGAAAGCTGAAGGGACATCGAAGACGAGACAATCGAGAAAAGGATTCCCCAGGGATCGTTTCCACGGGAGCCCATCGAGACAGCCCCCCGCCCGTGTATTTAGCCTTCGTTTAGTCTAGCCTCGAGTGGGTCTAATAACTCCAGGGCTAGCTGAAGTGGTGTCGGCGTAGGCTTATTATTCAACTATCACGGTTCCCGGAGTGGCGCAGTGGCGCACAAAGTGCCCGAACCACTCGAGCCCAGGTGGTTCCGATGTAAATGTCGCCGTTGCTTGTTTACAGCTCGATTAGAAGGCGGTTGATATACGGCGGCGAGGCGGTGCGCGAGGCGGCGCGCGAGGCGAACGAAAGTATTTGTGTAAACGCGGGAGAAAGCGGTTCGAGTTCCGAATATTTTTAGCTGTTCGAGTTGCATCGAAACGTCCCGGCCCGAACAATCTAGTCGGCACCAAATGCGGATTAAGATCGGCTCCCAGACGATCTCGCGAACAGACGTCTCGGGATGTATGCGTTCTCGCTCGAGTGGCTCGCAGAACCTCGGCTTTCGCGAATGAATCGTTTTCAATTATTCATCGGCCAACTCCCGGTGGCAACGTGCCGTGCCTGTTTATCGTTATTCGTTCTTGATCGTTAGCCCGGTAATATTCTGAAAATAACGGGGACTGCGGGCTCGTGCGATTTTCTAGAGTTTTTCAGATTTTTAATACACCGAAACATCTCGGGGAGTAATCGAGAAAGACATTTGTATACTTAGGGGTTGTCACCCTGGTATTATCCTGAGGAAAAAGTGCAGAAATCTGAAATTTCTCAAAGAGAAGCTCCGTCCAAAGAGCATTATTTATCAACCCTGCTGAACTCGTACTTTTAGGTATATTACATTACGCTCCTACATACTTAAAAATTAAACTGTAATTACGCGAGTTTTTAGTCTCTTTGCGAATCGTTTAGCGAATAAACTGTGCTCGATTCCATGAAAACGCATGTTGCACGGAGAATCTCGATCAATTCCTTAACTTTAATAGAATTTGTAATTCTTTCATCTTCGCGAGAAAAAAGTTTGACGAAGGGTTTTCTTGGATGTGAAACGTAACGTTTGTTTCAAAGGAAGAATTCATTGAATTATTATTTAAAGCAAATTGCAGATTGTGCCAGTTTTTACCATGCCCAGAGAAATTTTTGTTAAGACACTTTTGTTATCAGCAACGAGAAGCCAGATCGCAGCGAGGTTGCTTCAAGAAGCTGGAACTTTTCCTAAATTACAAGAGCGAAGAAAATCTTCGTCTTAATTTCAAAGTTTTTGCTGTATCTAACATCGATATACCATTAAAAAGTTAGATAAGATTTTCCGCGAGATTAAAATCACCGGTCAGACCGAGAACGGAGGTAGCGGGTAGAAGTAGAATCCGTGGACGGAATTCCATAATACTTTTGGAAGGTTGTACGCTTTTCTTGTTCCCACAGCCTCGAACAATACTGAAATATTTATCAATTTAGCAACGTAGACTCGACGACACAAATTCTCAAACTAGTCGAATCAATTTAATAATTTGATATCATCGATGTTTCGAACAAGTTTTAAATCGAAGATGTAGAAGAATATAAAATGGAAATTTTATATAGAAAATATATTTTATGCGTTCAAGAACTGGAAGGAAAAAAATATAGAAAATCCACACGGTGCTCTTGTGATTCGTGTTGCTCAAAGTCGAGCAGTATGTGGCCTGAACAGCAAGCATCCTCGAAGCACTGTGCACTTAAATGCAGCAGTAGGAGTGCCGGTACTCTGTTAGAAGGAGGTATGCGCAAAACTCTTGCGGCTTGTAAGAAGAATTTAAAAAAAAAAAAATATATATATATATATATATATAGTACATGAATACATGTATACATGGGTACATGGAAACGTTCAGCACCACTTGAATCCCATATTTGTTACGTTTCCATTCTCGTTGCTAATTTGAAAGAAACACGCGAGGTACGCGTACCTTTGTACTCGCTAATTAACTGTTTAAAAGTCTACTTGTTCCAAAAGAATAAATTCACCGCGCGCTGCCCGTACAAAATAATATATTCAAAGATAAATAGTAAAATATTCATCGTATACTCGTATTTTCTGAAGAATCTTTCAAGATAAAATATAATTCACCAGCTAGCGAAATAATAATTTCCGAGTACATGTACTTGCTCGTAAATATTAAAACGTTCGTTACCCGCTTCTTCTAAAGAATTTTCCAAGTAAAAACCTGCTATATCCCGCGATCAATGGCAACAATAACAAAATTAAAAGCAGGGGAACCGCATCCTTGAACGATTCAATCTCAATTGCAAATGTGCGTCGCGGCAGCATAGCGGTACTCGAAGAACGAAGATCGAAATTGTATCGGACGAAGGCGACCCATTTCTGCCGGTGATAGACAAATTATTAAGACTCTCGAGGCAATTGGAAGTGTATCGTCCGAGTTAATTCGTTCTCGGATAAAAGAGAGGTGGAGCGGTTTAATTGCGTTCGTTTCACACGCGATCAGCCTGTGTGACCGAAGAAACCCTTCGCTCGCCTTCGCGGGGGTGGACGTGGCTGATCGTAGCGGCGGATAATTTTAATGGATCGCAGAGGAGTGAAATTGCGACGGACGGGGCCCGTGATCGATATAATTATCATTGACCGACCATCGGGGCTTCTGTCATTTACAGTGAATTTACATTTCGCATTGATAGAGACAATCCCGATGGGTGGGTCGCGATGGCCGATGCTCTGCGACCGACACTGTCCGATTTGATGTTGCGATTGCACCCGAGCGCATTTAGCGGTGCAAGTGAAAGCGATCCGTTCGATTGGTTCGAGTTTTCTGACGCTAATCGAGCCTGAGCCTATTCGTATTTGCACACATATGTATATCTGTCCCGTGCAAGCCCTTCTTAACAATCGTGTCGCCAATCGTTCGGTAAACATTTCCTAAATTTCATAAACCCATCGAATGCAGCACCGGCTGGCGATTTTAACCATTCATTTCACATTTTCGCTCCAACCATTGTTTTCTATGCACACTGTATTTTATAAATGGTTGATAAAGTTAGAAATTACACGCTTTACGCTTGTGTCGGTAATATCGATTTCCAGTAAAATCGTTGTTGTTTTTAGTACTATTTTCAGTGTTTGGTCGTTGTTCGGGACTTTTCGCCAATACTCTTTTATAATTCAATTCAATCCCCGCGAGAGAAAGTGGTCTATTCACTTTATTTCATTTCCCAGCCCTTGAAAACCACATCAGCGTTGGTTTGTTCGATAATAGTTTTCGATATCATCGATGTTATTTTACGTATGTATTACGTATGTATACGATCCGTTGTATAGTTTTTGTATTTTTTATGCGAAAGTCGGGGGAATGAGTTTGCGCGTGAACGAATACAAGTATCTGAGGAAAAGGTTGAAATATTTTTATTCGCGTGGATGAAAATGTTTATTTTCTGGAACGAGTTTTTGAATGTTAAGAGAGGATGATGGAATAGGTCGACGACCCTAGGAGAGACCGGTCCGTTTAATTACCTGCATTATTACGTCGCTAACGAAGAAAATTTGCTTCCACCGTAAAATGTCATTGTGTTGGTCATAAATGGTCATAAATGGTCATAAATGGTCATAAATGGTCGTTGCGTTTCCTGTAGATAATTGTTTAATTATTTCCTTATCTAATTTTTTCATTTGTTTCAATTTTATTTCATGGCTGTTAAATTAGTTTAACGAACGATAATTAACTTGCAAAATTATTGTCACAAAATAAATCTATTACGTTATTGTGTTATTCGCGTACAGAGGTACATAGCTTTTAAAAACTCGAGGAACCTAACATCGTCAACGTCGTTAACGAATCGATTAAGAATATTCTACGCTCGATCGCGTTCCATTCTTATAAAAATATAGTATGTATCCGGAGATTATTACGATTCTTCCAAGACTATCGATCAATTTTGCGACTTCGCCGTAACATCGCTCTCAAGGATATTAATGTACTTCCTTATCGAAACGACACGAGACAAATGACCCTCATTTTTGAAAGTCAATTTTAGCAGAAGACTGCACCGATAAACCTCGGCTACGGTATAGATGCGTACAAAGTATCAGAGGCGGGGCAATCGGTCGGAAATCTTCTCATTTTTGGTACGAGAAAAATTCCCTTTCTTCTTCCCTCGCCCTTATTCGATCCTCCATTTTTTATTCGTGCCTATCAACCAGTCGACGCTACGTTACCGACGCGTGACGCAATAAATAAAAATATTCATAGAATGCGGCTCCTATCGCTTGCACGAGTATATTACTTTATTACGTTAATAATAATCGTTCTCCCAATTTAATACATCTATTCGCGCTGCCTTATAATCCCATCCATTTTTAAATATTACATATACACGTTAGGGGCGCTTCCGATACAGCAATAATCATTGGTAAAACTCACGGTGTCCCTATTTCCGCAAACACGTCCCAACCGTAACTCGAAACAGCATCCGTCACGGCCTCGCATTATTCTCCACGGGTGCCCATACATTTCCTCAACCTTTAACCCGTGGAGCCCATCGCGGACGAGTCCCCAGACCCGTAAAAACGAATCGTCCTTCAAATTACCATCTAATAAATCCTCAAACTCCTCTCTATCGATCTACCGGCGACTAACGATGTCCCTCGGTCCCATTGTCCCGCGACAATACCTCAAATCCGCACGAAACGCCGAGCCGAGCCGCGCCGCGCCGCTTGCCCGGCGTGTTCCGTCGAGCGAGAAAGATTTCGGTGGGGAGTCGCGCGCGTAGAAAAATCCACATAAAAAGAGCCCAACGACAAAATCAATCCCCCACTGTTCCCAAATCGTCCGGAACCGCGCGGCCGCCGGCCGCGGCGTGATTTTCTTTTCCAATCAGCCGCTGAATCGGGTCACGATCAAGACATTCCGCGAGGCCGTCGAGTCGCGCCGCAAGCGGAATACAAAACCGGATCGACTCGAACGATCTAACTTTTTAACTTTCTCGAAAAAACGAGCTGCCGGGGCGAGGGTGAACTGCAAACAAATACATTGTTTGTTTGCCGAAAAATGTCTATTTTTCATAAAGATCCGATATCTATTTATCAGTGTATCGACCAGTATAAAAATAGCAGAATCAAGAAGAAAGATTTAATTTCGATCGTTAAAGGAGCCAAGTTCCATCAAGTTTTGCGAGGGTAAAAATTTTGATAAATGCGATTGATGGAACAGTTCTGTGGATAGAAGAGCAACGTAAAGGTTTGCTCGTTACGAGGGTGGTACGTAGGATCGGTAACGCAGTCTGTCTGAACGATTACCCCTTCAGGATCGGACGCAGCCTCGATTTTATCTGGTTGACAGATGACAACGTGGAAGCCTCGATTACAAATGCGCGGAACGTGGGTACAATATCGGCGGAAAAATTGGACCCTCCCCGGAATTCGATAGACGCGTCAAAAAGAAGGGCGTATAAATAGCGGGTTCACCAGAAACACGTAGAACCCCGTGAAAAATCGACCCTCCGACAAGGTATCGCGATTACTCTGGAGAGAAGGAGACAGACCACGGAGGGGTAGCGTCGCTCTCGGAAAAATCGTAAAAAATGACCGATCGTTTCCCGAAGAATTCGAACTACATGTAGACACTCTCGTTATGTCGTTGCTGTTACCAATGGCACTGGGAATCGATCTTCGAACGAGAAGGGCGAATCTGTGGTCCGTCGTGCCTGTCCTATTTCAATAAATTGCCCCGCTGCCTACACAAATAATATACATTCACCGACACGCAAATACAATACCTTCAGTGAAATCTCACCGCATGATTATGAAAAATTATATTCTTATAAAATGTCCGAAATTATCCATTTTTCCCTTATATAAACGACAAGATTGATTTTATTTAAACTTTGTGTGATCTACATTTACAATAATTTCCTATGAAATTTTTGGAGCTAAAATAATTTTTCAAAACACGAGCCACCCACTTAGATTCGATCGGAGATTCATCCTCAACGTTTCAGCACGATTATCGCGACAGAAAATCATTTTGGTGCTCCGTAAACGCAGCTGCGAGCGTCGATGCACGACGATAGCTCCGCAAGAAAGGAATTAAAGAGATCGTTTGAAGAGGGTCGGAAATCCGTGGATCGATGATCGATACACGATCGATCACGCGATCGAGCGCACACACCAGGGTGCATGATTCGCTGTCGATGGTCGACGAGGTTGGATTATTCTGTTGATTCAACGAAACGTTTCGCAACCGGGGCTCTCGAATACGTGTTTGGCCGCCGTCATTTTCGCGGGTTCGCGCGTCAGCGCTATTTGATCGACGCGATCCGCCTTTTTCCCCCCGGCGCGGCGAGGAAGAGAGGCAGAGAGAGAGAGAGAGAGAGAGAGAGAGAGAGAGAAAGAGAGAGAGAAAGAGAGAGGGCACGTTGAAACGATTAAGTCCTGTGGCCACATTCAACGTCACACGTATCTAAACGCCATCGGGGAAAATGTGAATATTATTAAACTCCGACGAGCCGAGCCGAGCCCGATCCGAACCCGCGGTCGTTACTGTTTCCATTAAAAATCGTATTATACGTTGCATCGACGTTGACACTCGCGTGTACGCTCTTCCCATTGTTTCGTCGCGTCGCCTTTCGTCGCGAATTTTTGCACTTTCCGTTACAGCTGTCCGCGGATTAATACACGCTTTTCGCCCCGGATTAATGGCCGCTGAACGCCTACCCTCGTTTTATTTGATATCGATCGTCTTATCGCGCTCGGTGTTGGCTTCTGCAAGTATCGTATTCACTTCAATTTGTTCTTTCGAAATTTTTTAAATAAAACATTTAATTTCTTAATTGTAGTTAAAGTGCTAGGTAGCTATTCGGAATTGTTTCTACAGTTGTACAATTGTATTCATTGTGCTAGAAAATATTTAAAAAGTGTCCGGATTTTGCAATTAAAGAAAACTCGGTGTATACGGTGGCTGTGTGTTGCAGGGTGTTTAAAATTGCCCGTTTAGACTCGTTACGCTTAACCGAAGGGTCAAACGGGATTAGCGGATTCGATTAAATTTGATTAACTTCGTAGATCCAGGAGACCCGAACCTCGGAGCTCGTAAAATCTTTTTCAGAGACCGCAAGAAACTTTTTCAAACGTGTCGGTCTGGACCTGTTCGCGCAAAATTTAAAACAGGAAATGTCCCTGGTGCAAGAACCGGGAACCATAAGAACTATCTCATTTCGAATTCGGTTGCCATAAGTTTTAATTTAAAAATCGTCCACGATCATCAGCGATATGGCCACTGCTCGCGAGATGAATTTTATCTCGGCTATATTTTGCTCTGTACCTTTAAGTAGGTACTTAATTTAGTTTAACGCGAAAGGATCGCGATACCTCGTAGCAACGATTTACTTGACATTATAACTTTTACATTTTTCGTTCACAGGGAAAGAGAGGAAGGAGAGGATTGACATGTGCACCGTGTATACGTACATATTACACGAGCCACTGTAACATAATAATTTCTCCAAGGATTAAGAAAATCACCAGAACGTAGAAAATTTCTCTAGTTTCCCAACCGGAAGTCGGTCGAGATACAGACGTTGATTCTTAAATAGCATCGACTGTTGCAAACAAAATCGAGACCTTTCTATGGAGCATCGCCTGTTCCCACTTCGCGGATTAAGTGTGTCCCGTTTATAAATAATGCAGTTTGCAGTCGCAGTTACACCTTCCCACTGCGAAGTTTACATCCGGCGGAATTTCAATGGGCCGTCATGAATATTCCGTAAATAAGAGGGCTGTGGGGAGAGGGTGAAGAGAAGCAGGGTGGGAAGCCCGGGAAAATTTGAACTATTTAAATTCCGTGCCGTTGTTCACCCCATGCCCACCCCCTGTCCCCTGCACCCCATCATTCTTGGGGCAGGAAGGATTCCGTGACAAGGCGCTGTTATCGTAATTAAAATCTACTCGGCCCCGGCGAAATTGACTGTGAATAATTAGACTCGAATTAGGAAAATAGAAATTTGCATGATCTCCTCCTACCGGCATGGCAAACGAGCTTGAGGGAAATATTAAGAAGCACGGTGTAGACATTGATAACAAAAGCAGATTATACAGCGTGGATAACGTACACGTGGAGTGGAACGGCAGGGATCAACCCTGCTATGCAACGCGTCGAGGATTGTTACGCGTGCTCTCGTTAGAGCGAATGTGAAACTGCAGCCGCTTAAAGAGAATCCGCGAACGCGGTTTCGCTTAATTAATTGACCGGCGCGGCGGCGCTGCGCTCGCTCGATCGCGGAGCGCATTCGGTTTAAGTTTAACCCCGGTAACACCGACGCTACGACGGGCCTGCGAGGGCCCAGAATACTCTTATCCTTGATTGCGCGGTCGTTTTGCACGGGGCTTACGAGCTTCGGTATTGGTTATTAAATTTTTAGATTTCTTGCAATCTGTGCGTGTCTGTACGCATTTTTCTAAACTTGTTTTTACTCGACGCATTGCTGAAAATTCGAGTACCGAATTCGCAACTGAAACGGTGTGAATAAAACTGGGGTCGATTCGTATAAAATGAAAAAAATCATTTAGAACCTAAATATTCGAGCTTCGAGTGCAAACGGTTAATTACACTGGAAAATAAAAGAAACACGGTCGGTCGGTTCCAGTGTTCCCGAAACCCGTCGGTCTCTGTGAAAAAGAAGCGACGCGCGACGCGGATATAAGCACCGGCGCGGCGCGAAGTTCGAATCAAAATGTAGGTAGCTTGAGCGGGACGAGAAGCGGCCGTAGAAAAATAAATCGAATCCGTTTTCCGGCGAAACGTTACACCGATCGCGGCCCGTGGCCGTCGAAAGAAGATCGAGAAAAAATTCAATCGCTTTTCCCATCGCTAATGAAACACGCGTTTGTCGACGATGAGGGGGATGCGAAAAAGCGGCCGGGCCGCAAGATGATGCACGCTCGTTATCCCGCGCAGGTGCATCAGGCGTTTTAAATATTCGAGGCAAATAAAGCACACCGTGCAGAATATTTCGCGACCGATTAATGGCGGCTGAACCGAGATAAAAGCCCCGGTCCGCCTTCTCGTTGACGCGATGATCGTCGAATTTATTCCGGGGCAACGGAAGAGAAAAGAAAAAGAAAAATATGGAGGAGCTGAGATAGATAAGAAAGTGAAAAAATCGAAATAGAAGCGGTCCGGCCGGCCGCGGTGGAGAAAGATAAAGAAAAAAGGAATTATGCAGCTCGCTGCACTCCGATTGCCTCATTCTATCCGGAGCCGAAACTAACTGCGCGTGTACACGATATTAATGGTGTCTCGCCCCCGGGACGTCCTGCCAACCTGGAATTCATCTTCTGCAAAGGATCGCGATCCTCTCGATGATCGATCTGCACCAGCTTCCACCAAGCGGTAGTCGCGGAACTGACGCTTTACTCGGATATTTGTGCAATCGTGCATTTTTCTATGCTTCCATTTCTGAATGATTAAAAGCAATGTTTTATAGTTCATTGACCCTCGCCGGAGCCTTCGATTCGACTTAATGCAGTTCAAATCACGCATTTAATCGGATGAAACGATTAATATCAGTTTCGGGGTCTGCAAAGTCAATAACAATCTCGTTCAAATTAACGCGTTTGTTGTTTTATACCGGACACAACGATGCGTCTCGACGGGAATTAAAATATTTGATATTCCATAAAATGTTTGATAATTATTGTACGCGTAACTTGGTAATCGACACAATTTTCATTTTGTATACAAATTCGCACTGCATAGGATAGATAAAATTATTTATTTTTCATGTTAATAAAGTTTCTTGAATTTCTGATATTTCCCTGACTGGGAGGTTTCACCGAATCTGCATTTTTCATTGGAAACATGCGATTGCGCTCGCCGCGCTCGCCGCGCTCGCTGCCCGCGGACAGCAAGATATCAGTGACACGGTCCAGGCTTCCAAAATATCCGAGCGTATTATGTTTCCGTGCAATTAAGCCGACCACATGAAACTGTATACGTTTCGCTCTTTTTTTGCGAGGTCACCATGATAAAATCGCATACAGCAGAAAAGTAAAACGGGAAAACGGGGTTAGACTGTTTTATATTTGCAAATCAATTTAACGACGTCGGCGATCCTTTGTTGGGCTGTTATCTTCCATTAACTCACTCCTCGTGCGTTTTTGTTGTAACGACCGTCGATGCACGATTTCCATGAGATTTTACGATCGACTCCTCTAAACGATCGTCCTGACCAATTTTACGGCGTGCTTCTTGTGTCGCGCGATACCCGGGGTCGATGGACCGTGGTACGTTACCGCATCGATCTAAGAGGAATTTATGTTGCTCCCAGCAAAAATCTGCGAGTTACACGCAGTTACAAACAGCGATGCATAGAATGGCTGACCACGTACAGACCAATTCTATCGCAGCACCGCGCGACGGATCTCAATGGAAAAATCTCATTTTTACCTACAACAAGTGACGCTTAATTTATTTTTATCTTCTTGCTCGAACCCTTCGTTCATCGGAAGTTATCTCGTCAGTTTGTCATAGTTCTTAAACGCGAAACAACGCGAAGCAGAAGACTGTTGAACACAGATTACTTTACCGATGATTAACGGTCTCCGAGCTTCCTCGACTAAATTAAAAATCAAAGAAACTTTTACTCGAGTTTCGACAGATCGATCATTCGTAATTAGATTCCCCTGGCTTCGGCTAATTGTGAGCGACTAAAAGCGGTTGTCTAAAAGCGTCTAGACTCGACGCTCATTAATTATTAGACTAATTATCGGGTCTTCCGGCGAGACGAGAATTTTCCAAGTGTAATTCGCATTGACCTTCGAGCTTGTTTTCTCCGTCGAACCTGCGTTACAAATTCTATTATGCTTCTCACATTCGTGATTGACGTAAACCTACAAAATTCCATAGTCCATGGTACTAATTGTAGAACTCCGATCAACAATGCGAACGAACTAATCAACTTCTATCGCACCGAATAAAATATTTCAATCGGCACGTTCTTCGTTGCCAACAAAAAATGCTTCTCCTCGTTTTGCCATTCATTTCAATTTTGCAGGATTCGTTAAAATTGAAGGATATACATGGGGAGATAAATATAGCCAATCGGAACAACACGCGTCCAATTACCAAGGTTTCCTCGATGTATCCGGTCGAACGGTGAATCGAATCTCCATTAATATTTCGCCGACTTTCTAGCTCGAACCCTAATTAGATTCCACGCTGACGGGATTGCGGCGATCTAAAAACGTCGAGCGATTCGATCGAAGAGACGCGTCGGACGGAAATCGATTCCGAATCGTCTGTATATTAGAAAAAAAAATGAATCTGTTTGCGGAAGGTTAATGTCGTTGATACGATGTATTTACGTTGGAGGGTCGGGATCGATGTCGCTTCCTTCCCCCGACAGAAATGTCGCGTGAATGATTTCGCGAGTTTGCCGTGCCGTGGCACGAGGAACTCTGGTTCATAATTGAAATGCGCTCGTCCGAGCGAAAGAGACGCTGTCCAGACTAACAAAAACTGACGATGGGGAAAAGGCTGTGACGAGGGAGAGACGTGCCGAGCGAGGGTGGCGTTGACGAGACACTAAAAGGAGTCCTCGAGAGGAATGACCGGCTGGGGAATGGCAAATCGAGAGGAATCGAGAGAAACCGAACAAACAGATCCGAAAAAGACTTACCCTCTCTTTCCCAGCTGGGAGCTGATTTATATCATATATTTCCTTAATTCGTTCGTAATTGCCTGGAAATCCACGCTAAAGCGTACTTTCATTTTCCGCATGATTTCATGGAACTTCTTGTTCCACGTTCTGATTCCGCAAAATTGAGCTGCGAAATTGGAAATTTGCAAGAACCACTGAGAAACAGAAATAAAATCATTCTTAAATTTTCTTCTCGGAAATAATTATACATCGAATAAAATTGGACAGGACCTGCGATACTTGATCGATCAAGGTATTAAAAATTGCATAAACGACACCCGCATCTCTTTCGGAATCCCACTCGATAGAAATTAGAAAGGGAAAGCAGCGTTTAAATTCTGGTGGTGTTAAAGTTCCGCGAACAATATCAGCATCCTCTCGAAAGTTTCCGACGGCTCGATGGTTCCATTTTTCAGGGTTCAATAAAGAACGGAAAAAAGGGGAACGGGATTTTCGGTATCGGGCGGGATCGCAAGGTTGTGAAGGGAGGGGGGAGGGGGGAGGGGGGAGGGGCGTGTTCATTTTCGAAAGTTCGATTTCCTAAGCGATCGAGGAGCCCCGTTAATTTTCGCTCGCGCATAAACAGCCTCCGACCGCGCTGTTCGCTGGCGATAGCGGGAAATTTAAAAGTAGCGTTGCGAGACGCGCGGGAGCGCGTTTAATCCCATCTGCTAGTGAAAAATATCGGCGCGTTGCATGCGGATGCAACGGATGCAGCAGGCGCGTTACCCTCGCGATATTATGTAACGCGGACGTCGATCGCAAGAGTTATCGCGTTACCTATCGACCATATATCCGAGAGATAGAGAGATAGAGATAGAGAGAGAGGGAGGGGGAGGGGGGAGAGGCACTCCGTAACTCTCGATAATAGAAAGGGCGGCGTGCAGCACACGCTCTCTCGATATTACTCCTGACAGAAAAATCAATTGAGCAGCGCTCCCTCTCATCTGGTCCTCTCCCTGTCTCTCCGGCTTCTCCCTTTTCGCTCATCCCTATTTCTTTTTATTACCACCCACCTCTCGCGTTTCCGTTTTCGATTGCGTTTTATATGCTCTCTTTACCGTCTCCGCCTCCTCGAAATTCCTTCCCGTACGTCTCTTTTTTACCCTTCCCTCCCTTGTTTTAGCCGCTTATACGGAGAAACGCCACCTTCTGACCTTCCACGCAAGCTGTATATTCGAGTTAGCTGTTCTACCACCAGACTGTCTCCTCCTGATTTCGTTCCGAGCTGGCCAACAGCTTTCTAATGGAAAGAAAGTCTTCTCGTCGGAATTCTTGGTGCCGTGTACACTCGAATATTGCCGCCCTTATCTAATTTTATTTAATTTTTGAGCCAAGCAATTTTAAAAAGAGCACAGATATTATATGTATAATTTTGGAGGCGTTGCGTAGCTAAATATTGCTACAGCCATTTAATTTTATCTAGTTTTCGTGCCATAGAATTTTTGTTTTATTTAATTTTCCAGGTACAGAATATTGAATGGGGTGCATATGTTATATATGTAGAATTTTGGGTGCATCGTGAATTTAAATATTGAAGCCTTCAAATAAGTTTAATCCGATTGCATTGAATTTAAAAAAATGAACGAATACTATGTTTGTAGAATTTTCGAGCCTCGCGAATTGTGGACGTTGCCATTTGATTCGTAAGAGTATCGTCGAAGCAGACAATTTTATACAATAGAGAGTTACTTAACGAAATGATACCGGAAACCCATCGTAAATAATTACTCGCTATCGTAAAATCGATTATTCCCCTCACCCCGTTATATTTGGGAGCACGTGTAATTCGTTTTTGCGTGCACTCGTACAATTAATTTTTTCCCATTACAATGAATTCATTCGCCGCGAGTTTGTTGCCACGAATGATTGTCTACCTCTCGAAGAATGTAGATGAGAGAGAGAGAGAGAGAGAGAGAGAGAGAGAGAGAGAGAGAGAGAGAGAGAGAGAGAAAGAGCGAGAGACACGCATAACGTTCGCTACCGTTTTTCTACCTTTCAGAAACTCGCTTCCTTTCTTCTCGTTCTTACGTTTCTTTAATGGCTTTTGCCTTATTATAATATAATATGGTCGTTATTATTACTCTGCTTTTATATTTTCGCCTTTGCTCGTTATGTTTTTCCTTTTCGTTCGTTATATTCTCCATTCCCTTTCGGCGAGCACACAATGGCGCAGTTTAAAGAATGTTCGGTGGCCAACCCGTAATTTGCGTGGAACGGTGAAATCGTATTTATTTTTTTCTAGTGACGTATTCCATTGAAATGTTATTGCATATCGTCGGTACAAATACAGTCTATAAAGAAAAATATTTCCAACGTTCGTTCCAATTATTTACCGTAAAAATACCGATACTACCTATTATACCCTTCCGATTGCGATCCTGTTGATAAAATAGCGAGACAGCGTGATACCGCGTATTTGTCACTCTTTTCCACGTTTCTCTGCTGTTCGATCAGTGCGCAATATTGGAGCTGAAGATGACGTTACACAGTTTCATCCGACTAATTATTTATTGGTTTCATATCTTCGTTCGCAGCAACAACATCGCTCCCGCGCAATCTATAACTGCTGTCGAACGACGCGCAACACTCGTCAACAGCGTTAGACGGTGGAAATCGATAGCAGAAAAAAATTTTCTATCAAATTCCCTACGGTGGTAGGAGGAAGTATATCGGCGAGACTCGTTAATGGTTCGATGGGAAATAAATCTGAAGCCGAGGTAAACCGGAGCAAACCGGAGCAAACCGGAGCAAACCGAAACGGCAGATGCACGGTCGCTTGCCGCAATATTAGAAAACGTCGATGGAGCGGGAGGGGGAGAGGAAGGGGGAGGGCACTGTAATCTGGACTAATAAAAGACTTTCGAGGGTGCGCCGGTTGATTGTTCAAACTCCGGCCAACCAACCGAAATCAACCTGCCTCGGCCGGGCTGTCGCTTTGTCCGATCCGCTATACCAAAAACTGACTGGCCGCCAAATAGAAACGGCACCGCGGCCCGGCAAAGTCCCGGAATATCGGCGAATTAAGCCAGATCAAACAAAAACGAGCCGCAAACACCATACCACCCTTTGTCCGGACATAACGCGAAACCCCTGACCATTGATTACTACGGTCAAACAGCAATTTTCTCGAGCACAAAAGGAGAAATATCGGTGAATTCGAGCGCACGGGGGCAGAAGTCGATTATCGAAATTGCCGAAGAGGCTTCCAGAAACCAAAAAACAAAAAAAAGAAAATAATAGGAATAGGAGAGGGAGGCGAACAGGTCGGCCGCGAAATTTCACGCTGTCATCGTAACGCACACGCGACGTTCCGCGTTGCCATACATAAAATATGAGCGGGTGTTCTATATCTCTCTCTTTCTCTCTCGCTCGCTCTTGGCGATACGCAGATAAAATATAAATACGCGGCCGGGACGTTTCGTCGAGTGCGCTCGATGCATGTTCAAGTGTTATTCTGCTGCCATCTACGCACGCCGCGGAATTTACTTTTTGACTGCCCTCTTTTTGGGGATGCAAGCGATTCAGCGATGCATCCGATATTCCTTAATGTTTTAATAGAAATTCCGAGGGTAAATTCTACCCCTATGATAGAGCGATCGTGCAAATATAAACGTAATTCTCAATGCAACCGTTTCACGATGAAATTCCTTCTTTGAGATTTGTGCAACTTCCAGCTGAAAAGTCAGACTCGACCGTTTGTTCGCAAAGCTCTTTTTTACCCCTAACTCAAAACAACCTGTAAAGATCCATTAGCGCCAGCAGGGAAATTGGTTTTCCTATTTTCGTTTCATGCGCGTAGAACGCTATCTGCGAATCCATCGGAGTTCGGCGACAGACTAGAAATAAACTAAAGGGGTGAGAAATAAAGAAAAAAGGATCGATCGAATCGAAGAACAGAGGCGCAAGGTCGTTTCAAAGTGATACGCTTACAGATGAATTCTTTCGATTCGAGTAGCCTGTAGATGATACCGAAAGGATTGGAAGCGCAAAAAGCCTTCGGTATAGAAGGAAATCCTGGCGCGGAGCGATCGGTGCGATCAGAGTTGTCCGATCGTCGTGGAATGGCACCTGAGAACCATTTTTTGACTCGCTCGTTAAAAAATTAACCGTCGCGACAACGTTGAAAGCCGAGCCGAGCCGCGTGTCCGGCCGTCGCCCATTCATCCCCCTCTTCGAATCTATATTTCATCCGGATTGCTCTGGAAAACACGTCTGTGCCATCGGTGCCCGAACCGATTCTATTATAATATATCATCGGAGATTTCAACGGGACACACGAACGGCGCGACGGCGTCGCGAGCAGAGCCGAGCGCTTTGGAAAAGCGTAAGCGAGGGTAGGAAAATGTAATCAAACCGATGGAACGGAACTGGCCAGGACTCCGACATCGAAAACCAAAGCCTCGAGGAAAGTGTACATAACGGGTTTTGGATTTCTGTCGCCGCTCCCAGTCTGTTTTCCATCGACTCCAACGGGATACTGTACTGTGTTTCTGGCCCCGGAGCGGCGCGGCGCGGCGCGGCGCGGCGCGGCGCGGCGCGGCCCATCCGCCTACGTTCGATCGCCGTTAATATTTGATGCGACGCGACCGATTGCGATCCGACCAACGCCACGCTGATTTTTTCTCCTGCCGATAACGCGCTCCGAACAACAGGTTATCTCTTATCGGCTGTGTTCCGGAATATTAGATGCTGCCAGCCATTTTCTATTGCGCGATCTTCGTCGGAGGTTCAAGCGGTATTACTTTCTGAAAATAAATCGGATAATCGTGTGCTCAGGCTGATTTTAAAGCGTGAAGATTGTACTTTCAGAATGTCTCTTTAAAATTTTTCTACAATGTTTGCGCATTGGATGGTTGAGGAAATATTGAGAAGAAGGAGGAGGGGGTTGGGAAAATTTTTATCCAGTACGAAATCAACGTGGTGATCCGGGCTCTTGGCGAGTCGCACGATGGTAACAATTCCGCCTCGATCGCCGGCATCTGCCGAGTATTTTCGTTCTCGCTCGAAATTAAATGGACCCGCTCAAGGTGAGAATGTACCCGCGCCAGTGCACCGTTTTATTGATATTGCCAATTCCATTTTCTTCGTAAAACCGCGTACCGCCATCGTACGACACCTCGCAGCGTAACTGCGATCTTTAGTCGATCTGTAGTCGATTTCGAGATCGTCCGACGATCTTGCGATTTCCGGAAGTGAAGAATCGTCAGGGTGACCGGTGTCGTTCGATTCTTGGTACTCCTTTATTGCCCCGCGGGAACCGATGATAAAATAACTTTTTAACGATTTTTTAGCGATGGGACCGTGTTGCGCTTGCTGGCCGTCGCGTCGCGTCGCGCCGCGCCGGTTATAAAGCAGCGCAAAGTCTGATGGAACGGTGTCGTGTAATGTCGCTTTTATGGCCGCGTAATGTAATAAAATAAATGGCCGCCACCGGTATAGGGTGTCGGCCAACTGTTCGCGAGAATCGATAAGCGATTTTGAAGAAGATCCGGAAAGCAGAACGACGACGGATTTTTCCATGCGCGGCGATAGATCCTCTTTCTATCGTTCCCGCGTTCCCCTTTCTACAGTTTGTTCGCGGATTATTTATTTGTCCCCGAGTGTCCACGAGTTTATGCCGGATAAAATTAACTCTCGTGTGTGGCAGGTACTCGGAAATGGCTTTTCGAACGATCCTCGAAATGTGCTTCGTTCAACGAACCGGATATCAATGATTTATTTATATTTTTTATCGTCGCTCTGCCTTTGATGCTTCTAAAAAAGACATCGATGACAAACAAATTAACGCGTAAAGAGATCAAAGCGCGTCAACCCAGAATTTCTATTCTCAGAAAAAGATATTTATACTCTCGAAAGCTCTGCTTTAATAATTCGATAGAATTTAACGAAATTCGGTAGAATTTAATGAAATTTCGAGCCATTCTGGGCCCGTAAAAGCTATTATCGTCGATAAGAAGATTCTATTACATTCTACCACATTTAAAACTGTTCTACAAAAATGGAAAATGGAAAATGGAAAATGGAAAATGGAAAATGGAAAATGGAGAAATGGCATGATCGGAGAGAAATGTTAGCTTTTCGACTGTCTAGAAATATAAAGGGGTTAATTCTCGCCCTCGGCACTTCCAAGGATTAACAACAGGGTTTTCTACTATTACGTATGTACATTGTCGTGAACTTTGTATCCGAGAAGATTGATTAAGTTTCAAGTTCTAATTACTCTACGCGCGACTTTAAACCGATTAACAGTCGAAGGTACAAACTGTTGATTGCAAGTAGAAGCGGTAAAAGGAAGTTCATTGTGTAACGCGCGAACGTATGAACGGATAAATTGAATTTTCATGGAATCGGATCTTCAACCGAGGAGTTGAAGTATCGTACGTTTTAGTCACTCGCTAAAAGAAATATCTTGTTCGCATGATTTTTGAATTTATTGAAAATTGTTGGATTTTAGTAATTGAATTGTAATCCGCGCGATACCGGTCGGAAATCATTTCGCGATACACGCACAGTGTTTTCGTCTAATTTTCCTGGAAATTAATGTTTCGACGGGGCGCGACGGGGCCGGTTTTATGCCCGTGTAGCTTAATACGCGATCGCCTAATAGCCTGTAACCGGAGAAAGGTTTAATAAAGTTTAAGGAGGCCTTCATCGGCAGAACTTGTATAAGATAAAGATATTTCCGACGGATTCCAATTTCCGCAAACTGATCCATAAAAATTTATACCCGCTGCGCGCTGATTTCAATACAATCGGGGCGGCCACCAACATTTCAGCTACGTTTCTTGCCAATGGAACTTGTTATCCGCGCACTGATCTTTTCAAATTTCAATAGCCTGTATCGTGTTCTATTTGATCGTGCAATTTTCTGTACGGGGATTCGTCAAGTTTAATCAACCGACACTGAAATATTTATTTTATCGTGCGACTTCTTGTATTAAAAATTGCAAATTGTAATATTTTAATTGACATTTTTAATAAGGTTCTTTTACCTGTGTCGAATACTCGGCAGAAATCCAAGTTCCAATGAATTTTAAGGAAGGAGTAGTAATATTCGGGGAAAGAAGTCTCATAAATTTCTTTCTTCCGGTGCCATTCTACTTGGACTGCAAGAAGGTGCGCCATATTGACTTTATGGACAGGAGGGTTTCATCAATTTCTAATCTGTTTGACGTTTCGCTTGAAATCAAGGAGCGGGATGCTTGGAAAAGTTCATCGCGATATAACTTCGAATGTATAAAATTTTGTAAAAATGTTCGACCTTGAACCGTAACTCCACACCCCCGATAAATTAAACGATGCACGTGAAATAATATTTCAAAGCCACCGTTCGACCGAAACAGGTTGTCCTATTTGATTTTGAAAACTCCGGATAAAATTTGTGCGGCCAGAAACAGGAAACCTGAACGAAGGAGAACTGAAATAAAAAGACAGTGGCAATCTCCTTCGATTTCTCGAAAGGAGCGCAAGATTTTTTGCAGGGGAAGACGTAGGGGGTCCGGCATAGCTTCCTGTTCGACCAGAAATTCTAATTTTCCGTGTAAAAGGCGCGACGGCTAAACTAGTCGGAAAATACCCTGGGCGATCGCAGTTTCCATCCCCGACGGACCGGAACGAGCGGACAGTCGGAAAGCCGGCGCATTCTGCAGCTCGTTTCTTACTTTGCTCGACGGAAAGCGTTCCCGTTCGATATCCTAGCGAGAACGAGCTGCCTCAATTTCGTCATCCGGGGACCCCATTATTTTTTATATTACCGTGGACGAGGTTGCGAGAGAGGAGAGAGGAGAGAGGAGAGAGGAGAGAGGAGAGAGGAAAGAAGACGAGAGAAGGGTTGCGATAAACGATCAGGCGACAGCGCGACAACGGGTTCACGAAAATATCAATTTCTTGCGGTTGCTCCGCGGATGGTTAAAACGATCGTAATTTATTAAAAAATTTCCCAAGACGTTGCCGATTGAAATCTCTTTTCCAAATGCATGTTGAATATTGAAATTTTACTTTGAACTTCCATTTAGCCTAAACGCATCCAGGACGTCGATCGTCGGCAATATAATCTTCCACGGTGAGATAAGATGCAAATCGAACGGGTGCACGCAATACGAACACCGAGAAGATTGATGCGGACGCGTCACCTGGGACGGCTGGGACACGATCGCGAATCTTCTCCGCAAAAATCGGCACCCTGCGACATCCGCTTTCCGGATCATTTTCTGCCCTGCAGTGCACGCAGAGTACAACGCGAAGAGATTCAGCGGAAAATTCGCCGCGAAATGGCTGCCACGCGATTAAAATATTTGACTGCGAAAAATAATCAGCGAAAACGGTAAAACTATGTGAAAACTGTGAATACGTTTTAAAGAACATACCAGCGGGTTTAAAATTGTTAACGTTGAAGGACAGATCGAGATGGGATGGTTCTGCGAATGAAAAATTGTGACACTAATTGCTCGAAGAGTTTCTTCCTACCAAAGTTTCTTGAATAGACACTAATTATGTATTACTAAATTTAGTGCCCCTTGTAATTTTAATGTTAGACTTTATTCTGCTATAAATGGATATAAATTGAATTTCACTGTTGAAATTAACATTGATTATCGTCTGATTATATACGGTTGTGAAAGTTCATTTCGTTCGATTACGATTCGCTTTTTTAATGCGATACACATTGTATTTATCGTGGATCGGAATGTCTAACAAAATGAAAGTACAAAAGAGCTGTAAATCTTTCTCGGAAACGTCCGAATGTGTAATTGCACTCTGGAGTCGTGCCTCGATTTAAAAATATTCGCTGGACCGCGGAACGCTAATACTTTTCGGACAGCGAGATCCGAGGCTACCAAGAACACGAATAAATACATGTATTTGCGAGTTAGAAAAACAACGGGAGGAACGCGGAGGGGAGTGGCCGCGGCGATATACGCGTCCTAGGACGAAGTCCCTGGAACGTCGGAATGATCGATAGCCATTCGATTTCGCCGCCGATTTAGAAACGTCATCATGAATTTGAACGAAATATGCATTCGGATCGGGCTAGCCGTCGCTCCGATGCATTTTTCCTTCGATCGACAACGGCAACGGTGATAATAGCGTACAAAGCCGACAGACCGAACACGGTGGAAGCGATGTCGAAGTTTCTGCGGATACGGTATCAGAGAATTCTGTCTCTCGGTTGAATTCGAGTCCGCGAATATCGAGTGGAGAGAATCGAGAAACGCAAAAAGACGAGCCATCGCCGCCTCCAACAAAGAAAACAACTGGAAAAGACCTACCGTAAAAAACTTTCTAGCCGCCCCGCGCCGCCCCGTGCCGCACCGTCGCGTCGCACGTGTATCGCGTTCGAGTCCCGGGAATAAAAGTCGGTGTTTCGTTTTAATTATTTCTCCGCGCTTAAAAGAGTTCCCGTTCAATTCCAGCGGAAATTTAAAGGCTCCTACTTCGCCCTTTGCTTTTTATTCTTAATCAATTTTCAGCTGATCTTGTATCATTGCCGATTCAATTAGCTCTTAAAAGAATTCGATTGAATTCCTTCGTAAATTTAACGAAAAATGAGATTTGCTTCATTCCTCCGGTGCTCGAGACGCAAGAGATAAAACGTCGCGGGGAAGTAAAAATCGAGCGGCGCAAAAATTAATAAAGCAATGACGGTAGCGCGAGGATGCGATGGGATGGGAGGGTTGTGCGCGGAGGTGGAAGAGAGGATCATCGTTGGTCCCTCGGCGGGACGATGGTGGCGTCGAGAGGCCAGGAATCCGGTATCTCGGTTAGATAAATCGCGGGACCGATCGATCCACTTCGAACGCATGAATCTTCCAGTGGCATCTCGGGGAAACGATTTCCGGGAAGCGGGCAGAAAACGGACGCCGATACCGATGGAAGAAAAGAGAGCAAGAGAGTAAGCGCGCGCGCGAGCGAGAGCGAGGGGGGGGGGGGGAGCGTGAGGCTACAGAGAAGAGGTAGCGGAACGAGCGAGAGAGGGGAGATAGAAAGAATAAGGAGAGCACGGTGGATGATCCCGAGGAGTTTTGTCGTCGGTGATACGATCACGTCGCGTCTCTGTCCTGGGAATTGCGCGCGATGCATCAAGTTAAATTGCAAATATCGAGCCGGGCCCGGTGTACGAGTGAAAAATAAATCAACCGGCCCGAGTGGATCCGCTTCGAACTCGCGCGAGCGCATCCGTCATCGCGTAAATGGCTTCTCATAAACGGGCGAGCAACCCTTGAGCCGCCTACGCGTCCACGCGTCCACGCGACCGGCATTCATCGATTCGATCGCGGGACTCGACGCGCGACGCTCCCTCGCGATATTCGCGGTATTTGCGATATTTTCTCCGATAAAATTCGTGCGATCGGGAAACGACCGGCGAGAACGGTAACGAGACTGGTTTTCGCTCGACGAAACCATTTATTCGAGCGGATGCCGGAAATCGACCGAGCCTCTTCCAAATCACGAGAGACTTTGTTCGAAACGTTTCTCTCGTCCCAAATCTTCTAATTGGATGTATTTCTCATATTTCGACATTTTTATCAAACGTTAAATTCCAGCGATCTTACAAACAAGAGGATCCGTCGAAAGCGTACGATATTTCGCGCGAGGAAAAATGGCTTCGGGCATCGCCTTCGTTACAGCAGTGCCGAAAAAACAGAACGAAAAACGCGCAGCGTGACGGGGTGGTAGCAGGGGATGCTGGCTAAAACCGGATAAACCGACTTGTAATTTTTCCGCGTCTCGAAACTGTTCCTGTGTCGCACGGGCAATGTGCGCAACGAGCGAAAAAATTCTCTCTCAACTGCCACACCGAAATAAAAAAAAGAACTAAAAAAAAACAGTGCAGAGCGAGGGAGCGAGAGAGAGAGAGAGACAGACAGAGAGAGAGAGAGAGAGAGAGAGAGAGAGAATAAAAAAATTGAGTAGAAAGGAGGGGAAAAACGAGGGGGGTGATGCGCGTCGTGCTTTTTCCGTTTGCCGCGGAAACGTACTATTTTCCGAATTAAATTACGAACAACGGGTAGCAGCAGCGTGTGTGTTTTGTCCGGAGCGAAACAGGCAGCCGGTGCTGCGCGCATTGATCATATCGACGAATCGACAGAGTAGACGAGCGCTGACTGCCAGGGCTTTCGTTATATTCGTCGACGAACTGGCAGCGCGGCCAGTCCTGCGAGAGCCCGCCTGAAAATAATCCTACCGTGAAAATTTCATTCCGAAAACGCACCGCTTCGGTAACGGCCGGGTCCCGACGATGAAGACTCGCGGGAAAAAATAATTCCGTCGTTATTGGCTTAATTCTTCGCATCTGCGCACCTTCGCCTGTACAAAATAACTCGATCATGGCCACGGTATAATGGGAAAAAATTGCCGACTGTCTCCGATTTAGGTGAATATTTTTTAATAACTCGGAGCGATGCGCTTCGAATTGGACGCGCGAACATCGGCCAGAACTTCATGGATAATTTGTAGATATTTTATTTCTCAAGACAACGTGCAACGACAAACGGTATAAGAAGAAATCGATTCGAGGGAGGGTCGTGAAAAACGTAAGAAAAAGTTTCGCAGTTGTTTAACGGGGAAACAATTGAAAAGGACACCGGAGTTGGTTCGCTCGATTTCCCGAATCTCTGGTCGAGCCGGATTCTGTCGTGAACCGGGCATCGGTCTCCGAGAAAACTTTGCGCAGTTACCGGAGAACCAACGGGAGACCAAGCCAAGAACCGTAACCTATTTATCCCCGGGGCTGTTCTCTAATTTTTAATTTATCTTTTACAGAAGGAAACAGCATCGCCGCCGGAACGAGCCTCTTTCCAGCAAGTGTCGAGAACTTATCAGATCCTCTTCGGACCATTGACTCACCGGGCTGCTCGCGTAAATCGCCAACTTTCGGCCTTGGCTATAGATTCGCTATAGCCTGCGGCGAATAGACCTCGCGAACGCGTCGGCGAACACAACGGTTACCAAGTTTCGATGTCCGAAAGATTTGCGCTTGAGTCGAGGCTCGAGTATCCAACGAAGGACGAGGTATCGATCGATCGAATCGGTTTCCCACGCGTAACCGACAGTCACCCTTGTAAATATTGTGGAATCGATGTTATCGATAGTTCGAATAGCAATTGGAAGCTGAGGAATGAGTGGGGAAGTTTGACCAGCGAATGAGCACGACGATGCGCAGGGAGTTGGTAGCAGCGATTGCGCAGCACCGCGAAGCTATAGGAAAAGCGGGATGGATTCTGCAATCCACCGTGAAAGGGCCATTTTTGAGGATTTTCGATTCCCAGTGTCGAACGAGCAGCGAACCGAAGAATGTTTCAAGCGAAAACTGGGAATTAGGCGGTTGTTTTCCTGTTTGGCTGTTTGGTTGGTTCGGCTAACGAGACACGCTTAGTTTCGACGTACAGGCTGCCGAACCGAGCACCGCCACAAAGGCGCATAGGTGTCATTACCGAAAGTGCAAACATAGTTATGTCAGGTCTGCCGGAAAGTTCCGACCGATTTCAAGTGTAGACGAACGGCAGAAGTTCATGCGAATTCACGCTTCGAAGCTCGTATTTCTGGATAGGCGCCGAGAGCTGCCGACATTCTGCTTGTTCGATCAATGATTTTAGATGAAACATTAATGGTTTTAATTGAGGAGAGTCTGCCCGGGTGATCGATGGCTATGGAGCTCGTATATATAGACGAGCATTTTTTCGAGCCGTTTCGCTGAGGAAAATGCGCGAACTTCTGCGCCGATCTCCGGGAATTCGAGGGTTTTGCCGGAGAACTTTTCCGCTACCGCTTTCGTCGTTTTCTTCGACTCTCTAGGATCGTTCTCACTATTTTTTTCTCAGAATTTTTTCAACTCTTTTCCACCGCTTCGCGATTTTTCCAATTTTTCTCCCGAGTTGCACAATTTTCAGAGTTCTTTCAACATTACTCTCAACGTTACGCTCCTGCAGTTTTCTGAGACATTTCGAAATTTTATAAAACTTCCCGGTTTTATTTTCGCAACCCCCCAAAATGGCTTCTTCGTTCTCACAATTCGAAGAGGCTTCGAAAGGAGGCTTCGTCTGGAAGAAAGAAAACCCGCGGCGTTCGACGAGCAAGAGGGGTCGTCGAAGCTGTAGAAGAGATGCGGGCGATGTTGCGATGTTTGCTCGAAGAGAGAAAAGACGATCTGTGTGCCCGGGGGTTGACTGCGGCTGGATCGCGTATGTACGAATCCTCCCCCGCACAGAAACAAATACACGAACGAATACATATTTCTCTGTACACAGACGGTCGCGGCCGTACATTGCTGCACAAAAATGTGCGGACTGTTGTCTATTGCCTAGAAATGTAATTAAAAAATCTGATATTAAAGAGCTGTGATCGAATAAATGCCTGGAAGAAAGGCGTACGTTAAAACTTTTTTTGGGATTTTTTTGAAATTTATTACCATTAATTTTGTGTGTGTGTGTGCGCGCGCGCGCGGGCGCGCGTGTTCCATACAACGATCACGAAACCGTGTCGATTAAATTCCTGGAAGCAGTTTTGAACGGTGGTGTAGCATTTCGGGATGACAACGGGATGACCGTGCACAGTAGGATAGCAGTCGGGAAGCGAGTAGAAGATCGGGAGAGGCAATCGAGAGCAGAAGAAGAGAAACGGGGTGAAAGATTCGCGATAGATGGATCGAGGGGGGTGAACGGAGGAAATATCAGCGCGATAGGTACAAATACGACGCTATATATGACAGTTTGATGTATAGTTGAATTTTTATGCCGGCGAGAGATGTTATTGCCGCGTCACAGGATGAATCTCTGATACGAGACGGCGAGCGGAGTGGCTGGGGGCGGCAGAGCGAGGAAAGTTGGCAGCGGAATCGATATCGCGTGATTTATGCCTAGATTGAGTTTTTCCGTCCTTTCTCTATATCCCTGGGCCCCTTTTTTCCCCGATGCTCGATGCCCGATGCCCGATGCGACTATCCTCGAAACGTCTGTTAGAACTGTCCGTCTACAATTCCTTTCGTCACCTTTTCCTCTTTGTCGGCGTAGACATCATCGATTCTACGATGGGAACCTAATTTCAACGGGGATTGCGATTCGGAATCGACGCAGTCGATTGGCCGGCTTGTTTCTCTGTGCACAGACCGCGCCACGATTCTCGCCTCGTTCCAATCAAATTCTCTCGCGAACATCGTTCGACGCGTCTCCGTCTGTTTCTCCTTTTTCGGAGGGTGTTACTCCTTTTTGCGATATCCACGCGAAATTAGTGTGGGATCGAGCCTCCATTCGATTCATCCTGCAATTTTTCCCGGGCTGATTTCCCGTTAACGTACACGACAGAGTCTTCGAGAAGCTGGCAATTTTGAGGAAAAATTCGGAACCGGTAGCGTATTGTGAACTACCGCGTTTTAATCCTCCAGTGTACGGATTGGGTCTGAGATCCATGAATCGAATTTATGCTGTTTCAGTTTTCTTTGGATTATCTTAGAATTCCTTAACGAATGGTATCTTTACGTACGAAAAACTGCGAGTTTTTAATAAATTAGTAAATGAAAAATTGGATACTGGAGGATTAACGAGTATAACGAAAGTCTCGTTGCACTTAAAGTTACACCGTTACCGCAGTCGCAGGGTGCACAGCTCGAGCACACTTTCGAAAGTGATCGTTCGGAAAGTCCTATTTACTTTTACAGGTATCTGGAATGACTTCTATAAAGAACATTTTTTCGATACTTTTTTAAGGTCGAACTTTGAGATCGCAAGGGGGGCAGAGAGAGAGAGAGAGAGAGAGAGAGAGAGAGAGTCTCAAGACTCTCCCAAATCGCATACATTTCTTTTTATCGAGTATACCGTAGCACCTTACGACCCGCGGCCAAGTTAAACATAAATTCCCTTTTATGGAATTGGCACGGCGCGAGGGTTTCCTGTTCGCGTTGCTTCTCAGCAAAGTTATGCATAACTCCGACGCGTTCCTAGATCGAAACGAGACTCGGGAGAGGAGTTATTAAAACAAACCCATTATCCGGAAATCGGTAACGATTCGTAAAATCGTATTCATGACCCGGGACATTCGTCTTCGGAATTGTCAACTTCTTCGAAACGATCCTGAGAAACAGCCCTCTGGCCGTTGCGTTGTGTCGACGAGAAAAGTTTTGTTACGAAACAGATAAACTAAGAATGAAATTAAAAAAGTGTACTCGATATAATAAATAAAATCATTACATTGTAGCGGGGACACCTACCTTGTTCGCAGTGTTCCTAAAAAAAAATCTCCAAACCGTTCACCTATTATATTTCCGTCCCGATTCGAGCGGAAACCTTAATCTTTTCCCGACGATTGTAAATATCGTTTCCGGGGGTTTCTCGGCGGTGGAACCGGTGCAGGATGGTCGTACTTAGCCGGGTCGTAACTCGTCGGAAAAGCACGAGAGGAGGGTACGAGAAGAGGGTACGAGGCGAAGAGCGTATCGGCGTGTCCCGGTTTCCGTTTCTCTCGCGTCCTCCGGAACGGTCAACTTCCGTGGAACCAGGGTTCTCTTTCCACCGCGTTCCGTCTCCTTCCGACAATAAGTTCGCACGTAGCCGTCGCCGGGACGCGTCTGGACTTAGGCCAACTGCTTTTATGGGTTTCGTGCCAGCGACAGCGTGCTCGCGCCATCGCATCGGCCAGGGGGATAGGCCACCGGTCCACCACCTACCTAGCTGTCCCTATCGACAACATGATTTGTCCGCTTTCCTATTCGACAAAAGCCGCTTCTCGAGTGTAACCCGCGGGGACGTACCGACGTAATTTACGGGTCGGCCATCAATTTTTCCGGGACGACGACACACACGCAGCATCGGCCACCTTTGTCTGCGAAAACCACCCTTCTCTCTCTCTCTCTCTCTCTCCCTTTCCCTGTCCTTTCTCTTTCCTCCTTCTTTCTGTCTCTTTCTACGAACTTCTCCCTTTTGCTTCCCCGGAAGCCGCAATCCCATCCACCGTGTATTCGAAGCACGCGTAAGACGATGTACAACAGGTGACGAAGGTAAACACGTGGAATTGATTGCGAAGCGGTTCGGAAACACCCGCGACACCGGTTTTTCGACGGTACACGTAGCGCTGGGAATTGAGATGCTTCGAGCTCTCCCTTTCGCCAAGATATCGCTCGCAGACAGGTGGTTTCCGCTGGCAGCAAGAGTTTTAACGTGATCTGGAAAACAGCGGATCGCTTTGAAGCCTTTATTTCGCATGCGAAATCCCAGGATCGTGGAGAACGAAAGGTGCTCGGAGTTGTGGTACAGCTTGGAGAAACTTTGAAGGTGTGTTGTGCTTTTTTTTCTTCTAAATGAGAGTTAGGGATGAGGAAGTTGTGGTGGAAATTGGGTCGAAGAAGGTTTGGAGCGATACAAATTATTTAAAAAAAATTTTCAGAATTCGTAGAATCTGTATCCGATCGTCGCGATTGCACGACTAAATGATTTATCGAGCAAAATCCGCACAGCTGGAGGGAAGAATCGGCGAGGAACGTCAACCGCAACATTATTCAATCATTCGCAGCCTAAAAAATAATTCGCAGTTCAGTTTTGGCGAAAACAATAAAAAAATATGGCGATAAAAATTTTAATTAAAACCCGGAAGAGGATCTCAGGCTCGGCGTCCACGGAACACACCCCCGGACCTCTTCGAAACAATTTCAACCACCCATATTAATTCCCCTACCGCCCCAGCCGCAGACTCTGTCTTTCATAATCGGGGTTGCGGAATGCTTAATGAACCTATAAAAAAAAATTGAAAAACAACAACAATCCGAAAGCCTATTATCCGCGCGGGGCCGTTTTTTCAATTAATTTTTAAAACCCTTCCCACCTAATCCAAACGCCTCGCGGCATTGTCCTCTTTTCTCTCTCTCTTCTCTTCTCTCTCTCTCTCTCTCTCTCTCTCTCTCTCTCTCTCTCTCTCTCTCTCTTCATCTTTCTCCCTCTCTTCTGCAATCCGACGAAAAATGCATTCGGTCGGGGGTTCCAGCTTCTCTCGCGTTAATTGCTCATCGCGCAAATGCACACCGCTGACGCGTTCAGTTCTGCTAACAGTCAGCGGCTAGAGACCAGTGATAGCAGTGAGGTAGAAAGAGAGAGAGATCAGAACCAGCATATACGCGGAGTGCATGGTAAATCGTCGTCTGGAAGCCGGAAAATAAATGAATTTTTATATAGAAACCGAAGAACGAAATTGTCCGGAGATATTTGCTCGTACGGGGAAGCTTCGTTTACGGGAAAATCGAATTTTAAAATTCATCGCTGCGAGCTACCGCTGCGACGAGTTTCAGACATTTTTATCCATAGTTACCCTAATTCTTATTTTCTTAAACATGTTCATTCGACTGTACACTCATTTTAGGAAGAAACTCTGCCAGAACCTGATCTCGCGAGGTACACGATGTTTTCACGAGTGTCGATCGAGCTCGACGACACGAGTCTCGGATATTGACCCGATTGACATTGGTGAGTGTACAACGAACCGGATCTCGCCGCACCGCACCGCACCGCGCCGTTGCGTTGGTCCTCCTCGCCTCTTTCCGCGTAATATCACCGTGAAGAGGGCTGTTTTGGTAGCCTGACGGTCGTCGCGATACATTGATCCGTGTGATCTCTCTCTCTCTCTCTCCCTATTTTTTTCCTCTACACCAGTCGACCCGTATCGCGTTGCATGCAGCATCGAGCCGGCATCGAGTCGAACCGTGTCGTATTAACGCGTCAACCGTGAACAAATTTATCTTGCCCCAACCAGACGTTGTCTTTTCATCGACATCGTCGCATTACCGAACAGGAACCCGAGACTGTTCGACGGTACCACCCCTGATCAATTTATGAGGTCGCCAGGCCCGGCCGCGACCCTCCATCGTCTTGACAGCTAATCGACAGCCGCTTCGTAATAACGTCTTACGTCGTAAGAAGTCTCGTTCTCTGTTTTTGCCTACAGGACAGCCCTCTTATCCATCTCATAATCGTTTCAATTTCTCATCATTCTTTTAGGGTTCTCGGAGGGATTGGTCCGGTTCATTTCTTAATCAAGTTGTAGGGGTAGTTTCGTTTCCCATTTTATTATTTTCACCGACGTGAAACTGCGTGGAAGATTAATGATAAAAAAAGGACTGTTTTCTGATTAGTTGGAGAATTAAAAATTCCCTTTGCAACAAAGTTTCCAAAGATTTTTCGAGGTGTACCCGGGGCAGAGATACCTCGGGAATTTCCGCGAGAGAATCGTTTTTCCTCTTTTCGGCCGGGAGAATTACTCGGAATCAGAGAGAGGCCGCGGGATTAATTGCATTAGATAATTTAACCGGTGCGCGGCGCGGAAAAATCGCGGCCGCATAAAATGTGGGCGAAAATGTGATTTCGCTAATAGTTCCTTCCGCTGGCAAATTTCATGAAAATTTCAGCCGCGTCGCCCGTTCGGCTGCGTTCAACGCGACGTTTCAACCCTTTTGCCACGGTTCGGGTAACTACCCCTAAGAGAAAAACCTCTCTCTATCCATCTATCTATCTATCTTCCTCTCCCTCTCTCTCTCTCTCTCTCTCTCTCTCTCTCTCTCT
>CM052190.1:299059-405244 GCA_028455805.1 Lasioglossum figueresi
GGGCGACGTTTGTTTACTTGGTAACATGTCGTTCGATGGATCTGGTAATTATCAGGGAGCCGTGGAACGTGTTGTTTCCCAAATTGTTTGCTCAATCTGCTCAAATAACTAACTAGCCGAATTAATCCGCAAATCAGTTTAGCGCCACCGGTGCCTCAGCGTCAACAGCCTGCCGCGTCATCCCCTTAAAACATCTGGTTTAATTAGAAATCGCGTGTCCAAATTGCTTTACAAATCTACAAATTTGCCTGTAACGCTCGACACCGATAATAAAAAGAAAAAAGGAGTATATGTGGTAAATAATTCCTTTGGGTCTCGTTATTTTGTAAAGATTTTTAATGTTGCATCAATAAAATATACGTGCAGAGGTAGAGAAATGTTAAGAATGAATTCGCGACAAGTGTCGCCCCGTGTTAATATTATACTCGAGAATTAATGGATTCGTTACGTGGGAGGGAATTGAAGAAATTCGACGGAGATATCCTCGCGCGAGAGTTCCCAAGATTCTTTCGACGTCGGGTCAGAAGTGGGTAATTGATGCGTTCAACAGAATGTGCTTAATTAATTCTCTCGTCTGTGATTTTAAGCAGTCTCTGTCGTCGGTAGATAGAGAGCGAACCTCGCGAACGAAAATTCCTCAATTATCTTGTCCGAGTATGAAACGTTTCCCGGGGAGGGGTGGGGGGGGGGGGGGGGGGGGGGAAGCCTTAGATCGCACGGGGCAAAATATTAATTAAGTATGCTCGCCTCTTGCGGAGATAATAAAAGGTGACTTTGTATTCGCGGCCTCTGATGCCGGGGTGAAAGTGGATGCTTCTTTGACTTACCTGGAACAAGAGTTATCAAGACGTTATTAGCAGAGTTATTAAAAAATAGAAAAAAACACCGGAAAAATCACTCCCGCAAGCATCGTTTTTCAGTGGATCGGTGTGAAACTATTTCCCGAAACATCGTCGACGCATACCCTCGAAATAATAAAAAACCATAATAGAAAAACTCAATCTAGGAAATCGTAAAAAAGTTCCGAAAAATGTGAGATAAACTTTTCAAATCACCCTCGGCCGTGAGGTTATTTCTAAAAACATTGTCGGTATTCGCTCTCGAAATAAAAAAATTCAATGGAACAGCCCCCCCCCCCCCCGACCAACAAATTCCCAAGAATTCCGATAAAAGAACAACAATCCCAAAAATAAAAAACTAAATTGAAACCGCCCACCCAGTCAGAATTTTCCAGCAGATCCGTCGATCTGCAAGACGTTCTCCCGAAGTACCCCAGCAGCCCCTCTAGGAATTAGACCGATCTAATTAACCTTTTGACGTTTCGCGGTGGGGAGAGTCGTAACCTTGGCAAGGGGTGGTCTGACACGGACATGGTCGAAGAATGGGGTTGAAGGGCGGGAAGGGCGGGAAGGGAGGGAAGGGCGAAAGGTAACGGCCAGGAGAAGGGGCGAGTTTTAACAGGACGATAGAGGAAGGAGGACCTTGTCCGCGCGCGGCGAGGAAGACGGTTCCTACGAATTAAATTGCAGCTGGCGGGCTTTTGCGCTGGATTATTTATTCCGGCCGTGTCACTCGTAACTCTAATCCGGAGTAAACGATCGATCGCGGTAGATTAGTGCGTAAAAAGCGGCGCGACGGCGCGTGTCGCGACACGCGGGCCCAGTGCACCTCCAACCGAATGCACCTCTGCTGCATCGACCAGGATTCCACCCAGTTAGATGACCCAGGTAGAAAAGTTGCTCACACGAAAAATGGATTAAATAAATTTTTGTATCCAAGCACATTTTAAAAAGTTCAAACTCGCTAGCTTCTTTTCTCGTAAACGTGTAATCGTCGCGATAGAAAATATGTGACTCTGTAACTCGTGTCTTCGGAACGAAAAAGGACCGCGCGAGACTACAAATTCTCCGTAAAAGGCAACTACAACGATAATACTCGAACCAGCAGGTCAGAGCGACTTCCTGCTCCCTCGTACCCCGGCTGCACAAAATTCAGAATCCGCAGATAAGAAAAACATTTCGAGCCGTTCCCGTTGATTCGGAAAAGGGCAAGAAAAACACGCCGACCAACCCAGTGTTATCGTGACAGCCCGACGACTCGGTAAACAGAAAACCCTCCCGAAAATCGTGATTACAAAAGGCACCGTTCGCGTCCGAAGGGTGCGCTCTTTGATTTGAATAAATATCGCGCACCGCCATCGTTTTTCCTCGGTCCACGTAAACGTATCAAAAGAGTGTACAAATCCCCGGGAAAAATTTACAAGCATCCGTGCAGGACCAGGAAAGAGGACAAAAAGGGAAAATAAAAAACAGGGGTGGACCAGAAATATTCGGGTTAGAAGAGCCACGAAAACAGGGAGAGTCGGGGAGCTTGCGTATCTCGCCGGGCCATTCGCGAGTAGCCTCCGAAAAATTTGTCCACCCCTCTCCACGTTTATTCGGACCATTTCATCCCCGGTTCTTCGTCGATATTACGCGCTGTCGCGTATTAATAAATTTATGGTCGCGCGACAGCCGATTGGACGCCGCTTCGCCAATTGAAAGGCACTCGATAAGAATACGGATCCAGTTTTTGCAGATACACACTCGTACGTTGTCGAACGCTGAATTTCGAATTTTGGAAAAATTGTTGATCCTCGTTTTGTACGGAGAATCGTGGTGTAAATATAACGTAGCGCGAAGTATGCGGAAAGCATTTTTCAACGGTGCGCGACGTCCAGACGAATAAATTCGAGCGTCGCATAGTTTATCGATTAAAATGTCGCAGCCACTATCGGCGACGGGTTTAATTGAGATGATAAACCCGGCGAACTTAACGATGTCTCGGATAAGATAAATCGCAGACCCGACGCGACGCGCGACGCGCGACGCGCAACGGTTTTCTGTCGAATTATTTTCAACCGGTACGGAAACGGCGTTTATCTCGAGAACGATGTAAATTGGGGGAAATTGAGCGTACGAACGCGATATCCGTAATTTCACCCTCCGTTCGCCACCTTTTAATTTCACTCGTTAATTTTCTAACGTCCGGGATACTGCTCCCGATCCATACGCGTACTTACTCGTTTATCCGTTTATTAGTTCTTAAACACAATTCTCTAATAGAATTCAATGAAATATTTTATTTGACATTTTTTGTTACGATTCGTGTTGGAAATAAAATGTTCGCCTCAGCTTCTGTAGACTTTCCCACGAGAATGTAAATTTGCACAATTTTCCACGCTGGAAGCAGTACCAACGTTCGAGTGTAAAAAGAGGCTAGCGTATTTTTCATCTTGTAGAGATTAAATATTTGTATGTAGTCTTTTTCGATTTTTCTCTTCTGTTCGTACACTTGTTGGAATACGATCTTACACGACTGTTCACGGTTGGATAACAGGGCAAGTAACGTTTGTGTTAGAAATAGAGGTCGAGAAGGGTCGCGGATTCAACAGGATCAGGGGTGTTACGAGGTTACGAAACACCGGCATAACGAAATCAAGAAGGAATTAAGTGAACTCGAGAAGACCAAGCAGTTCGAATGTTTGAAGAAAGTTCTCGTCGATCCCCCAGAGGAGACCTATTTTGTTCGTGTACGAAGTTTATACTTGTTCTAACGTCAGCTCTGGCTCGTACTCTCCAGAGCTACACGGTGCTCGCTCATTTCCTAGTCCGCCGAGGATTGCAGACGTACGAAGAGTTTCGTACGTTGATAATTCTATTTTTGAAATGTGCATACACGTATGTTGAATACGATTGTCTCGAACTTGGTGCTCCGGTATGAATACGAGAAGCAGACTCTTTTTCGATAGCGACCGAGAAGTTGTTCTCGATGTAGGAATAAAAGAGAAACGGTATTAATCGTTGTTGTAAAAGCACAACTTAGCTGCCAGAGCTGTAAAAAAATCTGGAAACGACCGAGCACAGCGGAGACATCGGAAGAATTTAAAAAAAGAATGCGGAGGAATCGATCTGATTACTCATTGGCGGATCTAACGGTAAATCCCCTGGTTCGCAGGGAGGATTCGCCAGTGACCGTCCTTAGCGCCGGCTGAATAACGATCCACAAAGAGCCACCAGCGTAGGAGGTCGTTAACCCGGTTAATTAACAACTAGCTATTCGTTTGCATCGACGTTAACGTTCGCCGCGAATACACCGGGGCGGGACGGTTGGTATGAATCAAAGAAGCCTGGAGAGCTTTCCTATAGACGTGTACACCAGCCTGCAATCCTCTTCTCCGCCATTCCACGCGCGTCCTCTATCCTCTCTCCTCTCCTCTCCTCTTCTCTCTCTCTCTCTCTCTCTCTCTCTCTCTCTCTCTCTCTTTCTCTCTCTATCTCATCCTCTCTCAGTCTCATTACAATCTCGCTTCTTCGGTTGGATGGTTGCCGAGTTGAATTCCGGCCAATGTGGTCGCCTGCTGTTTTTGGAATTCGACGGCGGGCTGTTGTTCGTACTTGACGAATGGCTCGCATGATTACTTTGTTCGGCATGAGAATACAAGCCCCCGCTCTCGATCTTGGCCGACGCGAGACGCGAGATCAGGATCCACGCTGCCGCCTCGATTTATGAAGTATCCGATAGGAGAGCAACGACGCAACCGCCGCGAAACTTTCGATTGAAATGCCCCCCGAACCTAACTCCGACGGATCCAACAGAGATTTATGGTTGTCTGCCGACCAACCGGCCGCTACTTAATTGCTCGATCATCCCGCCACGATCCAGCTTGAAGGTGCCAGAGATCCGACGCCGATAAGCAGGTGATACGATTTGCATGGACGAGCGTGATCCCGTTCGTGCCGATTTAACGGTCCTTTAAACATTCTCGTTTTGCCGCTGACGAGGTCCGACTGCCTTTTGGTTAATTGGCCGATGCGCGTAACGGGTGACGCGCAAATCAATATCGTTTCGAACCTGGATTATTTTTCGCGAAATTTCGACAGATTCGATGGACGTTGAGACGATCGCGCAATATTTTAGTAAAACGTTTTGCTAAAATCATGTAGCCTCGACGACGGCGATACACGCGTATCAACGTTAACGCAATTATACCGCGATTCCAGAAACGACGTCCAAGTTAGCACCAACTTAAAATGGCCGAGCTCGTTCGTCGTTTTTTCGTTTTGCAGTTCCCGTCCACTTTCTGGCAGCAAAGTAAGAAGTTATAGCATAGGTTTGTTTAAAACTTCGCGGGGGATTCCGTTCTAAAATGAAATTTAGCTCTTTCGTGCGCAAACTTGATGCAACTTATTAAGTGGTTTACAGCGTTGCAACAGTCGACGAGCACGGAATTTCCTGGAGGCTAAGGGTTGCTGGAATATCATCGTTGGAATCGGTCGGAATCAGAAAATCTTACGTTAACGCTGGATCAACGTTGAAGCGCGTGTTCAGAATTTTGAGAATTTTTTTAAATATCCAAGTAAATAAATTCATTTAATGTTGTATATTCTGACTCTGTATTCTACGATGTCGGTGATAATCGCGTAACGACGTGACCCGGGGGTGGAAAAGGGGCGTGTCTATTACCGAAACAAATAAGAACCGACGATCGGACCACCGAAAAAAGGCGAATACGCTTTACCTGCTTGCTTACACCAGTTGTCAAGGAGGATTTCCCGTAGACGCCGGTAGGTTGTTACGTGCTGGCAGGATTGCACGGCTTAAAATTCAGACGGCGCGCGTACGGAGGGACGAAAATTCCCGCGGGTGCTATATTGCTCGACTTACGACGGTCTCCTACCTTTTCAGCCCTCGCGCGATACGATACGAGAGCTTAGATACGAGAACAAATCATTTTCTCTGTCTACGAAGTTCGGCGAAGCTAGGCCCAGCCGATATAACACGGATTCGATGAAACGATCCTAGCGACAAAGGTCAACCCTCGATAATAGAGACGGGGGTGGATCCTGACAGCGACGGGGCGTGTACGCGTGTCAACGGGCGCCAGGGTCTCTAAGTTATTTTTCCTGTCCCGTGTCGGCCGATCCATATTAATCCCGGACTCGTGTACAGGCGAGTCGCGTTCGAATCCATCGGGGAAACCCCCTTGAACCCCTCGCCCAACCCAGATCATAATCCCCATCCCTCGTGGAACTTCTGCGGTGGAGTACCTTGATCAAACGTGCCCAGCTTTCCCCGGAAACGTGCGACACGTAGGAATCAATCAGGAACTCTCGCGGAACGACGATAAGTTGCCTTCGTACGTCGACCAACTCGCCACGGCGCGGCGTTTCGTTCCCCTGGGATTTCCCGTAATACACCCCCCGATTATCCCATAAAAATATTATTGCCCCTATCGCTGGACGAGTCCACGAGAACTACAATTTTCTCGTCGATCGTTCGCGAAAGGATCGTTGATAACCTTGGTGCCGTCATCCAGCGAGTCCCGATACAGCCACGACCCTTTTCAACAGCTCTAGCACAAAATGCTGTTTAACTTGGACAAACGGTAAGCGATACGACGATCTCTTCGTCGTTTCCTTTTCGATCTCTCGATAACGCGTCGCTAATTTCAAAACTACCGTCGTCCTCGTAATTGGCCACGCCCTTTTTCGTCGCCGCTCATCCGTCACGCCTCCCCAGGACGAAAGGGTTGATCCATCAGTTTTTAATCACCGAATCGTTGATCTCCCACATTTTCCCCATACTCGTCCAGCCCTCGGTCCCCATCCCGCTCAAGTATTCGGTTGCTCCCTTCGTCCTTGATACATTGCCCAGCGCCGATCGACTTCCCCCATAGTTCCCCTCCACGCTCCCGGTTCCCCTCCTTTCCAATATTCCGTCACCTCGAACAACCTGTCTCCTTCTTAAACTCATCTTCCTCCAACCCGTGTTCCTATCCCGCAAACTTCGGTTCACAACTTCCTCGGCTCCTCCACGATCTCTCGATCTACCGCTTCGTCTTCTCCCTTCTGGCCCCTTCTCTTCCTCCTGACCAGTCACTCTCTCCCCTTTTCTTTCCATCCTCTACCCGCATCCTTTCCTCGACGTCCCGAACAAAATCCCTCGCCAACCGGTAGAAAGAAAAGGGAAAAAGGAGCGAAGAGAACGCGCGAGAGCGAACGCGTCGCAGTATTTTCGGCGACTCGGCCCGGCTCGGCCGAAGAGAAGAGTCTTGTTTCGCCGTTGATCGATTCATCGGCACCCCTTTGTACCTCTCCGATCTGTTCTGCTGATTGCCAGCTCATTCTTTTGTAACCGACTGGCGCTGTGAAGCGAAACAATCGAATCGAAAGAAAGAAAAAAAGAAAGGTCTTCGGCCGGTGGAAAACTTCTTTGGCACCTTTGCAGAGGCACTTGATCATTATTTTGTACACCGGTGGGCATTGGGCAGGACATTTTCAAAAATTCATTGTCGCACCAGACTCCGATAAATTACCAAAATATACGGGACAGAATAGCGCGATATAATTGGCGGATAACGTCAAAGAATTGATGTTTACGAGCAGTTATCACCGAACAAAGACAACTCTCCGTAACGAGGCTAATCAAATTTGTAGCTGAACTTTACAGGCCATCGGATTCCATATTGAGAAATTCATTTTGTGTAGTGCGACAATTTGACAGAGAGGGTAGTTTAATAGCCCTTAATTACCCTGTATCGCGATATATACCATAACGAATAGATATCGCATAATATCGCTCTAATGAATATCGACGGAGATAAAATGGCCCGACGCGTTAAACGTCGAAGGGTTGATCATTAAAACGTATAGCGGGGATGTATTGGCGTGGCGGATCGATAGGAAAATCGAACGAACGCGTCTCGGTCGGGCATTTGCAGATTTACGGTTCGGCTGGAACGTCTGCGGTTCGACAATGAATATTCATACGTCTTTGGTCGAGCCATATATCTGTCCTCCGAGATATCCTAGCTGGTAGCAGCGAGCATTCGAATTAGGGTATAACCGAACATCAAAGGGTCAATCCGACCCTCGTCGCTGATCGAGACGATGTAAGTGGACTGCTGATCTTTGCGCGAATCCTCGTTCCATGTCATTCCACGAATCTCGAAACAAGCAAAACATTTTACGGCAATCTCTGTTTCATTTTTGTGCTGCTATCCCGGAGCTGGTCACTTCATTTTAGGGACTGCTTCGTATTCCTATCTGTAGCGTTACCACGGTGTTAAAAATAAAATATATACGAACACCACGGTGACGCTACAGGTAGGAAAAGGATATAGTCCCTGCAACGAAGTAACCAGCTCTGCCGTTCCTAAACAATAACAACCAAACCCGGCAGATTCAGCCGAAAAAGTCCATCTCAAAGAATCAGAATCCGGGAGACAGCGAGACTTGGTATGGAGGATTGCGGCGTTCCACTATTTCGCTTCGCCATTCACGGTCGTCGGACGACAGTTGTGTGTGTGTGTGTGTGTGTGAGAGAGAGAGAGAGAGAGAGAGAGAGAGAGAGAGAGAGAGAAAGGAGAGACAGGGGGTTCGCGAGATATTGCCGGATCCCCGCGAGCCCGTGCATCATCCTGTGGGACACGGGGGTTTGCAGCTCCCCCCGGTACACCTGTGCCAACTCGCCACTTGGCAGGCCGTGTCGGTTGGCGAAAAAGGAAGACTGTCGTCCCCCCTTTGCTTCCCCCGTTCCAGCTCCATTCACCGAATGAATGGGCGCATTGTTACCTGGACAGAGGGACCAGGGAAGTGGCCTGCGTCGCCCGAGAATTCGAAGACGCGGTATTTATGAGCGGGCACGGTTCCATTCTTCCAGCTTTTCTACCCCCCGCCACTCCCCTTTACGTCTCCTCGCGTCGGTTTCCAGCGGGAAAGGCGGGGGCGGGTCGGTTTAATGAAACCAACGACGATTGTGTAGCCGAGTCCGATTGTAATACAGTCACCGGCGGTTTCTTTTGCCCTTAAGCCCCAATTAAGACGCTGCCTAGCTGCGGATTAAGCGTGCCGCTTGGAAAAGCGGATCTCTTTTCTACCGTGAAGTCACCCGGTCTTTTGCTACCCTTCTCAACCCCTCTGCGACGACGCGTCCCGTCGCATCGTCTTGCTCGCGACTTCGACTAGCCTCCAGGTTCTTTTTCAACTTTGATTTTGTCCCGGCCACAACCCGGCCGAAGTTTTTGCTGCACTTCTTCCTGGACGCCTTTAGCGCGCTGCACCAGTGTCCGGACCTCACCGCAGACTCCTCCTCGAGGACTTTGAGGATCTCGTCTCTCGTCCGTGTCGTCCTCCGGTCGACGTTATCTTGTAATTTTTCAAGCTTGTAATTTTTCAAAAATTATATATGATATGTTTCTCGTGGCGATTGGGGGACAATACTCGAAGGGAAGTTCCGCTGAAGATCGCACAGACGAATAATTCCACCCTGTTCCTATCTTTCTTTGGCTTTTAGTTCGTGCCCGTTCTTCTCCAGTTTCCAGGCACTTTTTCTCGGTCCCGGTGCGCTTCGACCGTCCGGGAAGCCGCGAGCAAAGACCGGAACTTGTTTCCGGAAAGACACTGTTAATTAAACGACTTCTTTGAAAGTCGCTCGGCGAAGCTCGATGACCGGATAAATGTTTATGGCTGATGCTGTTACACTTTGTCGGAATTGTCTCCGGTCCCGGTGGAATTTTACGGTACGGAGTGCCGACAGCAATTTCGAGCAGTCGCACTCAAGAATTTTCTGTCTGGGACCGAAGAACAAGAGCTTCGAGTAACCTTGTAACCGCTAAAAAATGATTATAGATATACGAAGTACGATATTCGATATGGAAATTTAACGAGGATCAGAGGTGATGGCATAATCAATTTTCTCAAGCCTGAGCAGGCTTGTCTTCTCAATGGCTCGTACTCGCGTATCGGAACTATGTTAACCTACAAGTTTACAACCCACCAGCGGATTTAGACAGGTTTGATCAGAACTTCGTAAGCCAAACAGGGACCGTTACGACTTTGTTTAGGAAGTCCATTACTACCGTTTGGGTCATTAGACTTGACTCTGAAGTTTTGGAACGTAGCCGGCGCGGTGCGGCGCGGTGGGACGCGGCGCCCCGACACTTTTGTGACCCGAGTGTCTATAATAACCGTCACCTGTTTCCCAATTTTGTCGCAGGGTCTGTGCAGTATACTCCCGGTGTGCGGTACAACTGTCGCACCAACGATCTTAACAACTGTATTCGTTTATTAAACGTGCGATAAAACGATGCAGCGGATCACTCTTCTAAATTGTTCTTGGAAAACCTGCATTTTCATCGAATAACGTAACAGTGTTTTAAAATTTTTTAAATGTTTTCACCATTTTACGAGATGTTAAAAGAAAATGGAAGTCGAAGAGAGAAGAGGTAGTTTATTTGTTTCCCGACGACTGTTGTCAGAAACGCGCAAAATCCATAAGTTATTCGAAGTTCACCAAACCGTTTGACACTGCAGCTAAAACAATGTCGGAAAGCCAGCCGATAATTTCATGCCCGATAGCGATTTAATCAAGGCATGTTCGTATCGGTATTTCGCGAAGGAATCGTTTTAATTGCCGAGCTAAGGTCCTCGATGCTTCGGGTGCTCGAGTAACTCGCGAATACGTCCGGAATATTCATTGGACTCCGCTCGGACCGGGCGCGGGCGAGCCGGGAAATATCGGACTCGGTCTCGCTGCCGCCGCGAATTTTCCAGCTGCGAAAATCGTCTGCGAATTTTCCGCGAGCACGCTCGAGCGACGAGCCCGGGGAACGAGTCCTTTAACGTTCAGCGATCCCAGCGTACGCTTGGGAAATGAGCGAAGGTAATATTTCGTACGACGCGCGGCGATTAGCAGCACGTTGTTCCCGCTCGGGCATCACGGATTGTTTGGAAACGGTTTTTTCCCTCGCACGGGAAACGAAGGGCTCGACGAAATTTCCGTTCGATTTTAATTTCGACGCTGGAACGATCACGGCTGCCACCCTGGAAAATTGCTGGCCACATTTATCTTTATCGATCTCGACTTCTCTTCGTTTCCTTGGGAGGAAAGTTAAGCTTGTTGGTTTCTAATTTTTTACGAGCACAGATCGCAACAGAAAAACCTGAAAATTCTGTAAAATGCGCCTCAGGATCCAAAACATGTCACAATTTTTCAGAATGTTAGAATGCATCGGAGACCGGAAAAGCGCGAAATCTAATTTACCCTGTAACTTCGTTCGCGGGCAAGCTAGAGGGCTGAAATTTTACTCGGATGGGTATTTCTTGGTCAGCTTTCGAACGGTTCGGATAGCCATTGAAAAACCTCTAAGGGCGGTTTTGATCGTCTTGATCGGCCAGGTCCTTTGTCTTCTTACATACTTATCCGACGTTTTTCTTGCGCGTGAGCGAAATATTTGATGGATCGTTTAAAGTATCAGCGTTGACATAATTGGCCAATTGCGTCCGCGCCGAAACCGACGCGACGTCGTATTAAAAAGCGATTTTTCTTGGCGACTTATACATAGATTGATAGCATGCAAATGGCCAGCGGAGGGCCAAGTGGTCCCAATTGGAATAAAGACGCGGGGATTCGATCACGGGACGACAACAGCGAATCGATGTAGCCGGTGCAACCTGTCCTTAATCTCAATTTCAGATCAGCCATTGGAATTGCAACGCGTCCGTTCGCTCAACCGCCTGGTCACGATTCAAGGAAGTCTTAACGCTATTTAAGACTAAGCGGCGACAACAGAGTTCAAAGTGGCGTGCTCGTTAGTCGCGAGACTTAATCACTGACAATTAGCCGAAATTACGAAATAACGGGCTCACCTACCAGGATCCAATGGGAGCTTCGAGAAAAACGTTGCGACAAAGAGAACTGCTCCGAGACCCTGCACGTTCGAATCTTTAATTGCGGTGGCTCCGATCGAACGCTGTTAAGCGTCCCATTATTTTCTATTTAGTTTTCTGTTCAGGTAGATTTTCTGTTTGGACCGCTTCCATTGTTTAGTCTTAATTTATATGTGAACTCGCCGCCGGAGGAACTTTCGCGAGCTAATTCGGCCTGCAATTCCATGAGTTTCGCGGGTGTTAAAGGGAACGACCGAACGTTAGCGTCCAGAATACTACCTTGAACGCGCGCTAGACGAGAACGTAGAAATAACAAGAGCAGGCGCCATTTTTGCGGCACGATTGAGCCTTCCATTCTCGTTAAACGGAAGAATTACCTTTCGCCGAGTTGTCTTTCGAGCCACAGCGATCCTTCTTCGCCCCTACAGTCGTTTCACCCCCTGTTCCACACCCGAGCCCACTTCTGCCTCGTCTCCGTTGTCAAACGATCGGGAAACTTCGCTGGTTCCTCGTATCGCATCGAATTTAGACTTCATGAATATAAATTCTGTCGAACGGCGAGGGGGGAGGGACCGCTGAGGGTTTGAAAATGTGGGGTGGGAGGGAGGGAGGGGGGGGGGGGTTGAAAAGGACGACTCGTTTGTATCGAGAGACGCGGGGTACGTCGTTCCTCGTTTCGCGCTATGAGTTTCCATTTTAATTGAGCGCCTGCCTCGACGCAGATAAAAGAGATCAACGAGCAAAGGAAATGTTATTTGCATGAACGACGCCCTTTATCGAGGCTCGTCGTCGCGGCAAAGGAACCAGGGACCTGGTGCCATTGCGATCGAAAGATTCTGGGCTAATTGAACGATCCTTTGCGCTCCCCGATCGCTCTTTGAACCGATCGTTGTGTAGATCGATTGTTAAATAGAAAACTCGGGCGGCATCGTTGCGACGGGTTTCGGGTTCAACCTGTTCGTTCGGAGAATGCTTTGAAACGATCCTCGGCCAAGGATCAAGGTATTCGTGCCGGATTTATGGAGAAATGAAATGACAGTGGCCGAGAAACGCGATCTTACCTCGCTTTTGACTGCCCGGGGTTCGTGAGCCGGGGAAAAGCCGTTTACCGGGTAAGCACCTGCGAGAAGCCACCGCCGGAGTCCTTGAAAAACTTAAATAGAAATCAACGAGGAAGTTCTTAATTTGTTTAGTCGGATCGTCTTCCTAGGATCATTAATTAGTATTCTTCTACCACCGAGAGAGTATCGTTACGTAATATTTGGACGTAAATTAAAATTAAAAATTGAATATTTATTGTAAAAATCTGAATAATTTCAATAATTGCAAAATAGAAAATCTGAGATCGGCCGTTTGAACGGAGCCGATAGGTTCGGTGTAAAACGGAATCGGAGCGCAAAGGTTGCATCGATATTCCAAGTGACGAGCTTCTCTCTTCGCAGGCGGCTTTCGGCGAGTTTACCAGGTTCCGAGAGACAAAGAAACGGGAAGGACGAGTGGATGGCGCGACGGCAACACGGTTTTTGATCCTCGAACGAGATCCGCGGCAATTAGAAGAAGTTGGTCGTTCGTCTAAACCGGGGAACGAGGACGCCGAAACGGTGGCTTTAAGCGGGCTTCATTGAAATCTGGGTTAACCCTACGCGAATCCTTTCTGCTCCGGTGTTCGCCGTTAATTTTCCGACCGGCTCAGCGTGGCGGGTGTGTGTGAGAGAGAGAGAGAGAGAGAAAGGGGTCGGGGTTCTGTCGTTCCAGCTCATAACTCGGCCGGGAAAAGCGGGAAGGGCATGCTTTTCTTTCCTTTTTCCTGTCTTTCCCTTTTCTCTCTTTCTCTCTCTCTCTCGCTCCCTCCGTCTCTGTTCCCCCGTTGAATATTTCACCCGACAGCCGGCGTGGTTCATTTAACCTCGTCGCTGGGTGACGCGCTTGTAATTGGAGCGTTTGTAAGGTGGAGAGCGAGGCAAAACGTTTGAACAAGCGCGCGAAGATTAGAGGAATGCCGTTGGATGCAGATCTGCCGCGTGGTTTTGCTACGCGCCGACACACGGCCATTGTCCAGCCAGTGAAAAGGAAGCGAAACACGCCGCGACCGGATTTATTTATGCCCCCGGGGCCAGCTGGTTGCCCCGTACGAAATTAGGATGCGAAACATTCGTTTCGCTAGTTTCTGCGTACTGGGCCACTGTTGGTGCGAGTCTTCGTTTTCGATTTTCATGCTATCTAAATTAAGAATTTGTCTATTCGTACGAGATAATTATCTAAAACGATACCGTTATCGAAGATTGCGATCGTGGTTGAATATGTTCAAGAAATGCCTCGTCGTTGGCGCAACAAGATCATCCTAAATAAACCGAGCATCGTCGCCGGGTTGAGTATAACTCCGCGAAGGACAAAAGCTCGATCTTCTTTGTCCCCCTTATTAAGCAATTAACGTCTCTGACCGGGAGACGAAATTTCTTGGTTCGTGGAACTTCGCACGAGAAACTTCACGGCGTGGCGGTGTTCACGGCGTTTTTTTACCTTCGCTACTTAACGTGCCCTAATTATGGCTCGTTATAATTGTATATCTAGGCGGGAGTCGTAAAAACGATGCGATGGATCTTTATCGGTCGTGGCGAACGAAGAATCCGCTTTTTCGATCAACATGGTATTCAAGATAAAATTCCGAATTAAATTCCATATTTGTGCCTACTAATTTCAGAGCACGTCGACCATCGATTCTACCAATTCCAAATCACATCGTCGACACTCTAGAAATTGCAACTCAGAAAAATAAACCCATTTGATCGATCCTTGAACCGTGTGTAACCGTGTGTAACCGTGTGTAACCGTGTGCAACTGTGTGCGATAATTTCGCTCGGGTCGATACGTTTCGCCACTTGCTGTGGTAATTGCGGCAACGCGAAATTCGTCCCCCGCGGCGACCAGCCTTAAGTGAACGTCACTTGAAATAATTCTTAATCCGCTCGGACGAGACGAAGACCAACGGTCTCGTGCGAATGAAAGCGACGCGACGGCCGTTCCACCGCGCCGCGTTCGTGTCCAACCGTATTATAGGCTTAATTACGCTTAATCAGCCGAAACGACGAGCTAACAAGTTCATTCAAGCCGCGCGGTCGACGCTGGAGGACGTGTGCCGGTGACTTCGTCTTCTCTTCCCTTTTCTTCTTTTCTTCGCCTCCTTCTTTCTTTCCTCTTTTCTCTTTCCCCCGCGACCCCTTTTTTCCTTCTCAGTTTATCGTTTCTCCTCCTCCGACAACGCGAAGGCGATCTAATTCCGGGCAATTACCAGACTGCCACCCCCGCCCGCCCTTTTTTTCCTCGAACACCGAGAACTGTTTCGAGCGAGATTTACCGAAGGTGTCTCGCTGAAAAGTATTGTCCCGCGATTGCGATCCATGATGCTATCCGGAAAGTCGTTTTTGTTCCATTCTTTTTGTTTTTGGAGCCGGCTTATGAAACCTCGATCGAAGCTTATTACAGCTACATCCGTTGTGTGCGATACACGGTGAAAGATAGCTTGTACGAGTTAAATAAAAATTGATTTCTCATTTGACGCGTCGAGAGAGTTCGATCGTTTTCGAAACAATTATTTCAACTGTGGACGATCCAAGTTAAACTTCGGCTGCATTCCATTTTCCAATGAATTTGCTTCTCGGCACTCGTTCTTCGCGTTCGCAGATTATGCAATTAAGATTGCACGCATCGAGTGGCCCAGTTTTCCCGACGACGATTGTCTCGCGGAAGAATTGCTTCTCTCTCGCGATGAAATTGCGTTTTTACGAGTCCGGGGGAATGTCGGGAGAGCTCGACACGAATGCAGAATATTGAGTAGCGTGGAACTTCGGCGTCTCGAGTAAATAGCGCGCGTTGCGGGAGATAAGATAAACGAAAATTCTCGGGACAACGAAACTTGATATTACGGGAGCGTTCTGTGGCTCGTTGCACCGCGGAGAGATCTATTACCGACACTTTACTCGCTTCCAGCTCCTTATTAGTATTCTATTTATTGTTACGAATGTTCCATTCGCATTTTTATGGCTTCGTCGCGGTAGACGAATCACATAAAATCTTATTTTCAGTGGTAGCAGCATTTGTAGATCTGAAATAAATAAAAATTTTACTAAATTCCGTCGAATTTTATGTTCTAGCATTTCTTGAAATTTTTCAGAAGCTACTGTTCTTCTTTCGATACCGTTTTAATCTTGTCTCTCGATCGATATAAACAATTCGAATGTCTCTGAAGAATGAACAACGACCTGTAACAAATAGAACAGCGTGTAAACTGTTCCGTTTAGCGTACAAACCAACTCGAAATATTATTTTCTAGCCTATTCCAGCCACGAGCGATTCATACGCCATCGGTTCGACGGGCGCGGGCGTCGCGCTAAATGGAACGAAACTTCAATTGATTCCAGAAGCCCCGACAACAGCGACAAACTAAAAAACAATTTCGCCGCAATAAACGATAACCGTGGAATTCCGCGACAATAGTACTAACAAAAAAAACAAAAAATCAATTCTTGCCAACTGAAAGAGAAAAAAAAACCAAAACAGAAAGAAGAATAAATAACGAGCACGTATTATCAAGTATTTCCTGGCGGGCCAGAGTAAATCTGATCAAGGCAAACGGGAGGAAACTTAACAAATACGTCCCGTTCGAATTAAAGACCGAACGTTTCCGGTTTTCTGCAATTTCCCGGCAGCTATCGCAACAACGGGCGAAAAAAAACCAAGAGGATGAGATAGAGGGGACGGGAGAAGAATAGAGAAAAAGAGAAAGAGAGACAGGGAGAAAGGGAGAAAGGGAGAAAGGGAGAGAAAGATCAGGCAGAGAGAAGAGTAGAAGCTCCACGGAAGAGCTCTCTCCTAGACGGAATAACAATCTCGGCTGACAAAGAGGATTGCCAGGTTTAATATCCGTCCGCTTTCGTTTCCAATTAAAAGGCCGAAAGTCCGGCTGACGTAAATACACGGTTCCCGAGGAGAGGGGGTTAGGGAAGGAGGTTTGGGGGAGGAGAGAAAGAGGCGGAGCGGAGGGAGACAGGACGTTTTACTTTCGCCGAAGGCAGGGAACGAGCCACCTGCAATCGTATTAACGTCGTTAGACAATCCGTGAGACGTACTTGTTCTCCGGTTCGGCCGGTGATCCGACGTTCCGGTTGAATAACAGGCCATTCCGCTGCTCTCTCGCGATTCCCTGAAGGACTGCGAATCGCTTCGTTCTCGCTAACGAGAGGGGGTTGCGAGACCGTTGCTCCGAGTTTGTAACGAGCCTTTCTCTGATATCGCGAGCTCGCTGCGTCAAAGTGACCGCCGCTGGTCAGGGGTTCCCGGATTTACCAGGCGACCAGGCGAGCTTTTCACGGATCCTGCAGCCGATAGCGGTGGCTTCGAACCGGATGTCGGCAGTTGAAAATAATAGCCAAGTATTTGTGAAATTTCTTTTGAAATCGTAACCTTGAATCATTATACATTGGTAACTTTGAGTAGACGCAACTGAAAAGATACTTTTAAAAAGAGTATCCAGATAACGACAAATTATTTTAAATGTCCAAGTTAAACATTGGCAATTTTAGGTAATTCTGAAATTTTTATGGGTTGGAAACCGAGTAGAAAGGATAAAGAGAAGCGGCGAAACGTTCGAAGGAATTGAAACCCGCGATGAAAATCACCGTCTGGCAGGAACGACGCCTCGTTCATTGTAAATATCTTCTAAATTATTAGCCATTGGCGAGAAGGGGGCACCGGCTCGTACTCGGGTCGACGAGTACCACGATCTTTCAAAGACTCGTTAAAAAGTCAGCGTAACACTTGGGGAGCACTTCTCGTAAGACTCCGGGGCGGTTTAATTACGCGGCAATTTAACCTGAAAAACGCTCGGCAAACTGAACGGGGGGCGACGAGTGCCACGGTTTTTCATTTGACGACAAGCGGCGCGGCATCGCGCGTCGCGACTCGACTCGACTCGACGCGACGCGACGCGACGAGAACGCAGCCGTCGTCGTAGCACAATACATATACACCTATCGTCAATCGATTCGGTACACACGGTTCATTGGCTTCTAAACATTAATTTCTTAACGTAACATTTACCGAAGCACTCTGTTGTATCCCTCTCCGGACCTCCTAATTTCTCGTACGATCTTCAAGGAAAAATATTTGCCGCTGAAAGAGTATTCTAAAATGTTTCATCCTTCGTCAGTTATGATTTTATACAAAAATGAACGAAGTAATGTCAATATACGGACTATCCGATACAATTTTTCAGAAACGATCGAAGCTGTTCGTATTTATCTTTCGGATAGAAACGAGTTCTTCGAGGTTTGTAAAAATTTGTCTGGTGCCATCGCTGGCAGATTTGTCCCTCTGTTCTTGATCCGCGTAATTAGAAGAAACGCGACCCATCCGATTAAGAAACCGTTCCCGTTGAATGGGGTGAAAGTTGTTTTAAGGCGAGCTTCATTGAAATCTAGGTTGCTCCTCGAGTGCTGGGTTCTATTGGTCCGAGAAAAGGGATTCAACGGAGCTATCATCTCCAACGAGTCTTCTACACTGTCGTTGCCTGCGACGATGACGACGACGCCGACGACGACGACGACGACGACGACGACGACGACGACGACGTTGAATTTGAAGAGAATAAAAGCCCTCGGAGGCTTGGCAGATACCCACGATCCCCTCGAGTACCGTAATTACCGATGTTGGCAATTAAAGAGCGCACTTTGCGTTTCGCGCCTCCGTCGTCGATTAAGTCTACCATCGCCGATCACTGGGAACCGTTCGAACCGTCGCGCGGCTAAACTGACTTCTCACCGAGTGAGTTTTTTCCCCCTTGGATCGATGACTGCAAATCGGTAAATCAGTTTACTCGCCGTCCTCTGCGTCTCGTTCAACACCCTTTGCACCAGAGAATTTCGTAAAATATGAAAATATTACAAATATTCGGAGAACTAAATCAAAGTGTTGGATACTCGAGAGAATAATCTAATTTAAGCGGTTGAAGATAACAAGAAATAGTTTTTTTTTTAAATAAATGGATGTTGATTGGATCACGATCTTAAGGTTGATCGAGATATATTCTGAAAGCGGCACGAAGCGGCCGTGATTTCGATCCGATTATCGAACGCCTTTGTAAATAAGTTTCCGGGTAACAAGGCTAGACCTACTTGGATATTCGCGGTGGGGAACTTCGAAAATTTGATCGGAGAGCTGTTTTAAATTCTATCAGAAGTTTGAGCCGCGCTGCGCCGGACTTGTTTCGCGGCTAACGACGCGCGATTCGATTAAAATAATTAGATCGACTTCGTTATTCGATGGCGCGCCCGCGATGCTTGATCGTCTTTCGGAATCTTCGGACACCGAATCAGCCCGTGTTCAAACTAAAACGACTTTACAAAACACAATCCTTTCTCGATCTAATAAACGACGTACATTATTAAAAACCAACTCTAAATAGTAGTACTCTGAACAATGAAAATTGCAATTTATTCGGGTTACGATAATTTCCATCTATCTCGTTTTCAATTCTCCAATTCGCTCGCGTTCGAATTCGTCGCTTTTAAAAATTGTTCATAAAATAGCGCCCGCAACCCTCTATAATTAAGTCGCCAACGGGGCGTTCTGTGTCCCAATTTTTCACAGTAAATAATTGTTTTCATTTTCCCAGCGTCCTTCTCTAATCGCATAAATCCAGGTCCCATCGGTGTACCGGCAAATGAGTAACCAACCGGCGATAAACAATCTTAAAAAGCGACGAACAGGAAAATCGTGTTGCGAATTAGACAGAGTCGGGAGGTAGATCCCGTAGACCCCCGATGATTTATCCCCGGATTCCCAGAGCGGCTCGATCCAAACGACCGGTCATTATTTTGCACGCTACTTTGCACGTTTTCGCGCACCGGTATCGGAATCGGCCCCACTAAATGGCGAACTCGCCCCGGGACAGGATATTAAGCGCGTCCCTGCAAATTCGCTGGATGTGGGCGGCATTACCTCTCTCTCCTCTCCTCTCCTCTCCTCTCCTCTCCTCTCCTCTCCTCTCCGTCCTCCTGCCCACGGTGCCACAGTGTTTCGTTCTCTTTTTTCATCGAGCGAACCAGCCGGGACCGGGAACCGGTCGATCGATCCCAGCGACTCGAAATGGAATTCGAGAAACCGCCACCATTATTGAGTCCTTGTAACCCATTTGGCACTCTATTAAACTCTTCGCGGGCCGCGTTTTGTCTCGTAAATCAACCGGCTCGAGGATCCTCCGCATTTTACGCCGCGAATTGCCCGCGTACCAACGAAAAAACTTTTTCATCTCGATTTCCCCGTTTCGTTTACGTCCCCAGAGAATATCATTTCAACCGGCTAATTGCAAATGTCCTGTTCAAACGGTCCATTTTGAATATTCGACTGGAAATGTTTTATTAGGAACCCTGAATTTCGAATTTTTATTTGGAATATCTGAAATATTTTGTTCGACGTGTTCTCGTTGAAATATTATTTTAGACGTTTCGTTCGAGTCCCGCTAAGCGATCTTGAACAACCTTGAGAGACAAAAGTGTTAAAAACACGCAACAGACTCTAGACCGACGCGGACCGAAGATACCGCCACGATTAAAATGGAGTCTGGAAAAGTAGACACCGCGATTCCGGTTATAAAGTAAGGGAAACAGCGTCGGGAAAATCAATGCGGCCGCAAGCAGAGTCGGGAGGTGTCGATGACTCAACTTGGCGAACCTCTCGATTTATTAAGTCAAAAGCCATCTCATCTGCTCGGATCAAAGTTTTCGTGGTTGCCGTCGCGTCGGAGCAGGGGGACAGAAAGTTGGGAGTTTCGCGCGAAACACTTCGCTCTATCGGCGGAGCCGTGGGTTCATCGATTCAAGTTATCGGGCCATCGCGGTGGAAGTAACCGCGCATAGTTTAAATAACCCCTCCGTTGGAAAAAGTTCGATCGAAGGTCCAACGGGCCGTGGACGAGGTTTCCTCGATCGACAGTCCGTCCCCGGGAAAACCTTTAAGACTTTAAGCCTCGATTGGCCCCGCGAAACTTTCCCACGAAAACCCCAACAATACGGCCGGCCGATCGCAGGCACGGGTCCAGTTCATCAGCCCAGAAGAGTCGATTAATTCAATTAATTCAATCTGGTAATTGGTTCCCATCGATCCTGTCCCATCGACAGGGCTCTCTCTCCTTCGCCCCGTTCGGCTGTAGGTTCTATCCGTATATCGTACGCGCTCCCTTCTCGACGGCCGCGGCCGGCGCGGCGCACAGCGTGGCGGCCTCTTATCTTCCGCGTCCACTTTGACCCGAGATTCGGGTCTAACCGGCATTCCTCTCTCGATTTTCCTCCACGAAACTTCGGTTCTTCGGTTTTCCACCGACAGAACGAAACTGGTCGCACGGCCTATTTTTTTTTAGTGGATGGAACAAATTTGTTCGATGCGTTAAAAATTTTTTTAAAATTTTTAAACAATTGTTTTACGGTACATGTACGAAACTGCGCATACAAAATCCGCAACGCACTTACGAACCACGTATTTTAGCGTTAACAAATCGAATAAATGGTTCACAAATTCTACGCTATGTTTTACACCGTCCGACCACCCCTCGTTTTTTTTCAATCTGTCGCGCCCAAAGCTCGTCAAATTTGCAACGGGCAAATATTTGAGAAGCGATTTACGGGATATTATTTTGTAATGCCTTCTGTAAACGTACAGGGGACAAAAGCGGTACTTTTCAACTCGGATATTCCACACTCGTTAAACATGGAAACAACTTCCCGGTCTCGTCCGCTCTCTGTTCAAGATGAAAAGATTTCTCTATCCTCGACAACATTGTGGCGATAGATTAAACAGATCGATGGGACGCGACGGTAGAAGGAGGCTAGCACCACGTGTTTCCAAAGGGAAGCGAAACGTGAAATGAAACGCGACTGACAGCCCCATGGTTTTTCTATGGTGCTACGCCGGAAGTCCATCCATTTCCCGGTCAAAAGCCGTACTTGCGCCCACCGAGAGACGTTGATATAATTAACTGCTCGCAACTCGCAACATCGAGTTCTTCTGTACCCAACAACTTCGCGCGCGCCGACGATTAATTAATTATTCGCGAACATTTGTTTCCGTGGGGAAAAAATGATTGGGTACGTGGAATCGGGAAATTGAGAGCTTTCGATTTAACGTTTGACGGCTCGGAAACGAAAGCACAATGAACTCCCTTCGATTGCTCTTCGGATACTGAAACGCGACTTGATCGGATTAAAAAATCATTTCCGATGTATTGCTAATCGATTGAACTCGTTCGAGAAATATTAGTCGTTTGAAAAATAAGGTGCTCTTCTCGTTTGTGTATTTTTATGTAATTGCGATTGCTTGCAGGGTTTCGGGACTGCAGGCCATTAAAATTATTGTAAATTGTTTGCACGGAAGGTGCAATAATTAACTTTTGTCGAGGTATGGACAGAAGAAAAGCATTCTATGGTACGTTGTTATTGCTGCTTCCTCGATGGTTTCTCTTAATTAGTAATTTGCCGGGAAAGAACTGTTTGATCGTGAAACACGGGAAAAAACGGGACTGTTATTCTTTTAATTATTTCTGGAAAATCTTGACCGAATGTGCTTCGTTGGATGTTTTTCTAGGAAGATGCAGCTCCAATGTTGCAAGGAAAATGATATCGTTCCTTGAAACATCTTTCCATTCTCCTATCAGAATTTTTTTTAATCGAGACAAACGTTTACGATGCTTTAAAATTCGAGACACGAAACGAGAAATATTTTCGTTTCGACGAATGTATTGGTTGTCCGGAGTTAATCGAAAAGAACAAATTTCTGCAGCCGATAAATTCCGAGCGTTGCAGTTTAGGAGGGAGATTTAACAGACTGTCCGCACAAAATTCAACAGGATAATGTCGCGTCGGGTACACCTGCTCGTGCAGTTAAATTAGTGTTCCCGGTAAGGAATCTGGTCGTTGCAAAACGGAACAAAATGGTGGAGAGAGAGAGAGCGAGAGCCAGGGAGAGATACAACGACGCGACGGGTGAAATCACGGGGCGCGGGCTCGGTGTATCGGCGAATATTTGCGAAAGAGTCGTGTTCCGCGGGCCGTAAGTGAATTATGCAAATTAAATGCGCGGCAACAGAGCGGCCGGTGTCCGCGACCTGAAAATGTTCGCGCGAAATAAGCGATTATTCACGAATTACCCTGTAATTTATTAGCGAGCGACGAACGAACATCCGGCCATTGGAATGGCCGATGGGCCGTTTAGCAGTTCTCTCGCAACGAAAATGACCCCCATGATTCCAAGCTGTTGAAAATATACTTGGTTCCACGGGTATTTTCTCTCTCTCTCTCTCTTTCGACTCTCACTCGGCAGTTCTTGCACCCGCTTTCTGCCTCCTATTATGCATACGAAGGCCGCGGAAATTGTTTTAACGGAAACAGAAACGCGCCGCGTGCCGGGGCCGAGCGGATGAAGAAAACAACCGAGGCACACACATCCAGTGCAACCAACCGGCTCTCGAATTTGTACCTCGACAAATTGGATCTGCTAACGTAATGTCGCGACGTAAATTTGCGAATTAAATGCGTTCGCGCGCTCGCTCGCGAGATAGAGAGAGATAGAGAGACAAAAAAAAGAGAGAGAGAGAGAGAGAGAGTTACGGATTATTCCTTCCACAAAGAGCGCCGTAATTTTAACTGCTGATATCGCCGTTCTAGGGACAACGAACAACTTCCGACGACATGGTTTGAAAAATCTACTATTGTTCCTCTGTGATCCTTGCCCGATCAGCTTCGTGGAATTATGAACGACTCGCAAACTTTTCGGAAGCAGTATGATCAATATTGTGAATTGTGGATTCTTAACTGCGGCCACGTGGTTCGAAGAATTCGCCATTGTTCTTGCAGGGTACTCGTTCGTCGCTCGTCCGATTAGCTGTTTTGTTGAATCACGCTTGGAACGTATTTTTGTCGAATTATTTTTTGGTGAGCAGTGCTTTTCACCGCTTTGTTAATATTGTGGATTTGGTTTCTTTTGCTTCGTTACTTACGTCTGTGTATATTATTTTCCGTGCCATTAAAAGCGAATGCGGTATGATCGTAAAATGTACAATCCAATTTATTCATTTATACGAAGTCCGAATTTTTTTAGGACAAATAAATATATCGAAAAAGCCACAGATACGGTTAAAATTGAATGCAACGCGGCACTTATATGAAACCTACGGCGGTTTTTTAGTAACTCCAGTTACACTAACCGAGGAATAATACGTGATCAAAGTTTAATTCTAATTAAACCACTGTCCCCACTCCACTTTAGTTTCTTTAAAAGTTGCACGTATACGTAAATATCGAACCACGTTCGCTGCGTGCAAAAATAATTCTTCTTTCATTGGCAATGTTAATTTCAAACTCCGTATCGTTGCAATTAATAAACTGCGAATTGATCGTAAACCTACCTCCGCGGTGTAAATATTCCGGCAATTCATAACAATTCGTTACACAATTTTCAAAACCATCGTCTATAGAGGACAGTTTTTTCCAATAAAATATTTTCGATAAAAATAGCAATTCGACAATTTCATAGGTTTTGCTGGGAACAAATTGCCAATTGCGTCGCGTTGAAACACGATCTGGAACTAACGAAGTATGAAATCAAGAAGGAAACCGTTTCGGCGTTAAAAGAACCGACTTTTATAGGGTTGTTGTAGCTCGGCGTCAAGATCGAGCGTCGTTAAATATGGAATTATCACTGGCACCGAATTACGAATCGGAAATTTCGATTCGGTTTGCTGGTTTATTAGCATGATCCGCGCTATGTCGCGAGGAGCGTTCGAGCGAAAAGTGTCAGAGTCGCGGCCGGTGCGAAATGCGACAGTTACAAATGAAAAGCCTATGAACGGACGACAATAATTCATAACGAATGAAGCGATTGCCTCGAGAAACACAAACCCCTCTCGCTTCTCTTTCTCCCTCGTCCGACGTCTTCGTGGCCGACGTTGCTTCCGTGACAACGTAATCCCCTGAAATCCGGTTTTCCCCGACGAGGAGGAACGATTTCCATAAACCTTTTAGCGAAAACGGGGAAACAGAATCGCACGAGTTTCCATGGGGTCGAGGAGGGACCTTATCGAGGCAGAAAGGTATCAATTGTCTTCCCGACTTCCGATTTTGCATTCTGACTCGGCTGTCGGCCGACAGACTGCCTCTGTCTTCCGATTTGTCTCGTGGAGAAGCTATTTTGCTCTCCAAAACGCGATAACAAAAAGTTATTTAGCCATCGGAGAAACAATTCTATGATTCTCAAACCCTAACTCCTTGTTCTACAATTTATACCGTAGCGAGAAAACCATTAAACCTGTTTCTAGCGAAAACTTGCTGGGCAGTGAACGAGTCCGATCCGTCACTCTCCGTGGTGAAACGCTATTCGAGTAAACTCGGGGGAGCCGAGTTCTGTTTATCGTTAACAGTTTCGTACAAGAAAAGTAAAGTTGGCAACGAAGTAATTGAAACGAATACCGGCGATAATAAAATTTTATTAAAATGCACTTTTAAGTTTTCTTTCGTGTCGCATTTTATACGAGTATAAATATATGAATGTTCGTAGCCACCGGACAGGTGGTATCTTCACGAAATGTAAACTGAAAAGAAAAGAAAATACGATTTTATTCCTAGCGTTGTTTTATTCAATTTGTCTGGAAGAATATGGGTTTGTATAAATTATCGCAGCGTAATAAACGATATGCGCAGGCACCTTGTGTATTTTTAAATACAATTTTCGATTCGTGTTAGAAATATACTTTTTATTTATATTAAAGCTATAAACCTCCCATAAAATTTTCACTCGCGTGTTTGCATATGATTTTTGCCTCGGAGGATTTACATACGATTTTTATTTAAACGTGTTTTTGCACAAAATTTTTATTGACGCACCTTCGTCGCGTACGATTTTTATTTGGACATTTTCGTACACGATTCCCGTTTCTGGACTTTTAAATATGATTTCCAACCACGTATTCCTGGATCCAAGTTTTATTCGAGAATCGCTCGGTATGAATTTTATTTGAGAACTTTCAGATATCATTTCTATTTGCAGGTTGTTACTAATTTTTTACAACACCCTCTTGCAATTAGACGGTCTATTTGGGTTTTGCTTCAATCGTACATCGGAGCGTTAAACAAAGGAAAGAGCGAAACTGATCTGTTACTGAAATAACGAAATATGAACGAGCCTGACGTCGTCGATACACGGATAATTGCGTTTGGAAGTCGTGGTATTTCGCGACAGGGAAATTTTGGGGATGGATTCCGATTTTATGGAAATGGCGCATGTCGAGGGGAGCCAGGGAATTCATCAACGTCAACGGATCTTTGTACGATCCGTGACTCGCCGCGATCCATCTATCTCGCGACTCGGCTTTTGTTCTTGAAACGCAACCCCCACCCTTGCACCGTGGAACGGCCAAACAATACTTATTAACGTGCAGCTCCATCGCGAAATCATATCCGATTCCCGGCGACCGTATCCCCGGCGTACAAAGACCGAAGAAAAATCGAGCCAACTTTCCTTTCTTCGCCGGGTATCGCGAGATTGTTTTCTGCCCGCGAAACGACGTCAAAACTGTAATGGACAGCGACGGCGCGGGAAACTGGGGCGCCGGTTTTCCACCCTCGCATCTTTCTTTCTTTTTCGGTATACACATCTCGCTCTCCCTTTCTCCCTTGCTCGCGAGATGGAAAAATTCGCGGAAGACGTTACACGGTTTAACGAGGATTACCTTCTTATCGCGTAATTCCTTTCGGAAATCTTGTTAGCGGTTCTCTTACTTCGTTCGACGGACGGCGAACGGCGAACGGCGAACGGCGAACGGCGGCCGTGCTCGCGATGGGAATTTACTGAATTAGATGGGATTCGTTGGCACGGAAATTCGGTGACAGGGTGTGGCCAGTACTTTCTGGAAGCAATGATTTTTCAGACGTGGGAAATGTCCCTTGTTAGTTCGGAACTCGTTAAACTTCTTACAAGGAAAGGTCGCAAAGGTTTTCTGGTGAATCTAGAGTAAAAATAAGCTGACGCGATGTAATAAAATAAGCTGAAATAATTTTCATTTAATTTTACGATATCCAGAAAATTCATGGAAATCCTCGTTTCCAAATAATTCTAATAATTGTAAAATGGAATGTCAGGCGCTGGACCGTCGTAGATTTAGTGTTACGCGTAATCGGCAGTGTCCGGCGTAAGTAATTAATTCAATGTCTCGGTAAACGAACATTCGGTGCACTCGGATCGAATCTCGATAATAATTAATATATAAATGTAACGCGGCGACGACGACGGCTACGGCGACGGCGACGATCGAAACAGCAACGGACCGACACCGCGCTAAATTACAACCGGGTTTGCCCAGAGTAAATGTCGTCGAATTACAATCGCGAAAATGGAACTATCATTCCAGGCTCGCGGAGACTAACAACTCCCGTCAAATTGCATTTTGATTGCAATTAATACCACGTTACACACCGGCTGCAATTATCATTCATTTACGATGCGGCTATTATTAACGTTACTACTCGTTCCCCGCTCCTACGTCGCGTCGCGTCGCGTCGCGTCGATCGTTTCCGACCGGTGCGCGGCGAATTAAAATGCAAGTCGGATTAGCCATGGGACACTTTCCACTTGCCAGACGACCAAAATTGATGATCGATTGTTCAGGATAGCGCTTCGTTCGGCAGAGAGATCAGATAATAAACGAGATGTTTGAGATGCAGAAATTAGGTGGACCGTAACGGACATATAACGAAACATACAAGATCACGTAAGATCGATAAACTATACAGATTGTGCAATTTCCTATCGAATCGAAAATCATTCCAATGAATTTCTTATCTCTTAATTAGTCGATTTGATCGGTGTCCGATTTGGATAGTAGGAAATTCGTCCTCCAACAACGTGCAACCAATTCGATTTTCCAAATGCGCCGAGGCCCGTGTCTAACAAGCGTCATAACTTCGCCAGCTAACCCGAATAGGTTTGCACGTGCTCGATGTCAAGTATAATTATTCCCGATGTAGTTAGACGGAAAATGCCGGGTCGACCGGCGGAGAGGCTAAAAGAATGGTGTAATTAATAGAACCAAGCCAGTCCTCTGATCGAGGCGAAAGCCAATTTCCCGACCGGTATAATTAATAACGCAGACCCCGACGGCGAATTTCTCGTGTTTCGCCGCGGAAAATGTTCGGAAGTTCGTGTTTCTACGCATAATGAAACGAAACGAGGCTGTTCGACGACGAGACACGTGTTTGCGCTCGCGTAATCGCAATTTTCCCTTCGAAACGCGCTTCGTCGTCGCGGTCGGCGAGGGAAGATCGATTTTTGACATGGAAAAAATCGTCGATCCTCTAGCGAGACCGTCGATTCACGGCAATTTCGAGACGCGACTACGGTGGCGCTAAAGAATTTTTCTAGTTCCGCGAAGCTTCGACTCTGCGATCGGAGCTAGTTCAGTTCGAAAATTAAATATTTCTTCCGACCTAGAATAATTCCATTGTTACAATATCTGATACAACGCTTATTTGATCATCGATTGGATACCAACATGTTCGATAGTGTGTACGATAATTAAGGATAATTAATAATGAAAAACTTCTAAAAGTTGGACTGTTTCAAATAGCTTCGTTGCTATTAAAATATTTTGGTATTCGATGCAACGACGGCGATGCACTTGTAAAATGAGCTCTCGCGAGTTCAGTATTAATTTCGACCCAGAATTTCTCAGGTGAAAAATTGCGTCGGACCGCAAACAGTTGATACAGACTGCTGTGCGACAAATGAGCGGCAATGAAGCCTAATAGTCATAGCTGCTGCTATTGCGGATAGATGGTACACGGAATTTCGGAAATAATAGCCGGTTTCATATTACGGTTCCGTATTACCTCTCGTGGCAACGAATTAGCTTCTACCGCTCCGATTGCAATATTAATTTGTCCACGCTCGAAAACATTGCTCGGCCACGCTTTACACAAAAATATATGTTGTAATTTAATCCCGACGTTTCTCATAAGGCAGCGCGTGCCGAGAAAATTGTGTCGAAGCTGAAAAGTGGTCGGAACGCTACGGACAACAATTTTTAATCAACAATGGCTGTGATCGTAATTTATATTAAACTCGAAGGAAGCACAACATTTTTGGAACACCGTGTGAAAGCAAAGAATATTTTCAACGCTGGATGAAAATGAACCCGAGACAACCGAGGTTAATCGAGGGTATTTATGTTACGAGCCAACGAATTGAATTTGTTCGCAGCGTTAGCCGTCACGTTAAACAGCCATTGTCCATCAGCGGGTCGCAGAGGAGGCTCGCGCCTTTCTGGCGTTTGCGGGTCAGCCGATTCGGTCCAGGTAACGAACCACAAATCGAGAGCGGGCGCGGTGGGTGGCATTAGCCGTGTCGATTTCGTTGAAAAAAATCGCCTGGCGCCGGTTTCGGAACCGCGGGAATTTATCGGGACCTGGCGATCGAGCAATCGGTCGATAAGAACGCCTCTGACCAGGTTGTTCTGCCCGGTTAGAGATAACGCATCGCATCGGTGCCAGTGCCGGCGCGGCGCGGCGCGGCGCGGCACGGCGCGGTGGTACCGGGCACCAAGCTGGCTGGATGTGTTTGCTCTAACCGAATTATGCAGATTGCTGGCAGCCTGAAATTAGCGTGAGCGTCCGCCACGATAATGTTAGCGTGTCGCGTGTAGTCGGCTTAACGGCCGGTCCAAGATCGGCCCCCGAGTCCCTGCACACCCCCGCTCCGCCCGTCTCTGTATAACGAGATGATTTTCATATTTTACAGCCAATTCGCCCCGGCTAATGTCCTTAGCTCGAATTAGCGGAACGGAGACCGACCGGTGTAATTCCGCAGGCGCGCGCGTCTGTTTGCCCTGCAGCGACTCGCGGAATCGCAGAGTCAGGTTGCCGGACGATCGATCGGCAGCTTTCGTTCGCCGGAGGATCGATGCTTGGTCTCGGTTTGTTCGACGATGGAACCCGTCGACCGGAGAACCGGTTGTTTTTCACCCGACCGAGAGGACGGAGACCGATTCGCTGGGGATCCTCTATTTCCAACGAGATTTCTTTTTTTCACATCGCGAGCCTGATCATTATTTTACCCTGATACAGTCCGGTCTTCTTTCTTGAACTTTCATCTTGGAGATTGGAGCCACAGATCTTCTTGCGTAGCAAATGTGTAGTAATCGACTAGATACCAACATATTTAATAACGACGACTGTGCGTCACCGCTCGACCGTTAACCCGGTCGATAACCCGGTTCGCGGGCTTAATTTAATGAAAAGAAAACCGTGAGAAATAAAAGCGTAAAATCACTGAAATTCCCCGGTAGATGACGCGCGTACGACGTCCCGTAAAAGCGAGGGATCAGTTCCAGGGACTTTGTTCGAGAGAAAGTTTAGCGGAGGCAAGACGCAAGAATAACAGAGAGGAAACAAGTCGGGACACCGCGCCGAGTCCTGCGGGATGACAGATACACGCGACAGAATGGTAATCATGGGAAAACACGAGGCCCGGACCGGTCGCCCGGCCCGCAATGGCCCGCCCTGGCCCGCCCTGGCCCGCCCTGGCCCGTCGGCCGATGCAAATCAACGAAAAGTTTCCACGGCGAATCGATGAGCGACCCTTCTCTCTCTCTCTCTCTCTTCTCACCCACCCCTCTACGTTCCCGAGGGTTTCTCGACTTCTTGGCGAAGACGTCCTCCGTTGTCGGCCTTCTAATAGCCGAACACGAACAATACCCATTATCCGGGCAACGTAAAACGGCGAATCCGTTCCTCTGTCAACTGCATTACAGTTTCTCTTGATCGGCAACCCGTACCGGTATTGTTCCCACGCTCCTGGGATATTCAGTGTCCGCCGGCATTGTCACACAAATTACAACCCCGCAACGAGTTTTTACCGAACTAACGATGTAAAGCGATGCCGCGAACGATACCGTAGCATCTGCGGGCATGCAAATCGTTTGCAAATTTTTATTTCTAGATGCGCGACCATCTGGGAAGAATCGTTTGTTTTTCTGGAATTTTTAACGCGTTCGCCGCCTCGAGAATCTTTAACGTTCCTTCATCGATGTGTTTAATCGAATAATTTTTACGAAAACGAGTAGATGAGAAAAGCAAAAACTTTGTATGTGGCTTCCGCGGTTAGTAGTCGACGCAGCAAATTTTTATTTTTGCATAAAGATCCTGAACTGGTAAATGCTGACCTGGACCGACTAGACTGCGCGTCGCGGCGGTAAATAAAGCCTCGTTTCTGTTACACCCTCCCGACTTGCGACTTTTTCCCTTACTCCCTCTCTCTCTCTCTCTCTCTCTCTCTCTCTCTTCTTTTTCCGAATGGCCACCGCTATCGGCAGAGAAGCAGGGTTTTAAAAGAAATTATGACCTTTCGGCCCGGATCGCCTCACCGCCACGATCCATCCGATTTACCACGAGCGGCGGCCGCGCGATCCGGCTGAATACGCGCGCGGTTCCAAGCCCCTGTTACACACCCCCGTTTCCCATCAGCCCCCTGGACTCGTCCTCTGTCCGGTGATCTTCTCTCCACCCATCCCTCCTCCCCCGTTCAGCCCTGATAAATCGATACCGGTGAAAATTCGAATAACAGCCGCGCCGGTAAATTCCACCCGAGAGGATTCCCCTCGATCCGTTTAACTCTTCGCTGGTTTACTGCGGCAAGATTCGGATCTTTAATACCGGCCGACTCGCTCTGTACCAACCCCTCCCACTCCACCCCACCACTCTACGACCCCCACTTCCGGTTTTCACGGCGAGGAACCCCCGTTTCACGACGGACCGTGTTTTCGATGGTGGCGCGCATCCGGAGCGGCATCGTACCCGCGAGCGAGTCGTTTCGCGAGGATTTTCAAACCGAAAACTTCCATGACCGACCGAAATTATCCATCCGTGTCGAAAATACAAATTTTGAGAAATGTCCTTCGAAAATTTTTCATCTCGGATATCGACGGAGTTACGGATCATTTTGTTTAACGCTTCGAAGGCTGCTCATGGGGAGGATTTAATGCTTTTCAAAAGGATCGTCATGGTGTCCGAACAAGTACCGTGCCGCTGGAACGCTAGAAATTAATTTTTTCCTCATTTTTAACCCTCCTTCAATATTTGCAAAGAAGCTTGGGAAGATTTGCGAATAATTTTATCGATGCAGATTTTGAGAGCGGTAGACCTCGCGAGTAACGCGTCACTCGGTTCATAGAAAAAAGGAACGGACATGTTATTACAGCGAAGCGAGTGTTTCTTTTGCTCGTGTTGGTTTTCGATGTTCCCTCGTATCCCGCACTTTTCGTGTTATTGTTGTATTTCAATGGGTCTGTTCCCGCGCAGAAATAAATCAATAAACAAACAGTTAGGTCGGAACAAACTGGAGGACGACTCGCGATCGTGAGTTTGAAAATATAAAAACGCTACTTCGGTCGAAAAACATACGCCTGCCGTTGCAAGGTAAACTTCGAATGGAATACATTTAGTGCGCGTTCCATCGTTCTCGCCCAAGAAACAGTGCGAGCCAACGTCTTGAAATTTATTCGTTCGGATCATTTCGTAGATGTAGACGGATTAAGAGCGTATTACCGCGAGGAACGTCCAGTGCTGCGCTCAACGATGAAGAGAAACACGGGTTTACGGCAACGATTCTTTTCTGGCGACCATGGCTCCCCGATCGGATAAGTCCCCACGGAAATGAGATGGGAACGACGAAAGCGCAGCGAACGTTCGATTCCTGGGCGCGTGTCCCCGAGAGGGATCGGAAACAAAAAGAGAAACCGACGCGACCTCTTTCCACGAGCGATACCCCTTTTGTGAACTGCTTCCCGAAGCTAACGCGGCCAATTTCTCTGCTTTTGAAGCTGATCGACGCCAGGAACAACCTGCGCAAGGTTTCGGTCACTCTGATAAACAGCCGCGATTTTTCTCGACGCGAATGGCCCGTGAGATGTGGATCTTGCTCGTTAAGTGGAACCGATAAGGCTTTCAATGGGATCCGATTGATCGGAGCTGCGAGCTTTCTTCGATTTTTGTAGGTTTGGTTGATATACATTTATTTATTCTTTTTACCTCTTTCGTAAAAAAAAGTATAATATTTCTGTAAAAGCGCAAAGAATATAAAACAGTGAACCTAACAACGACGCGAAAGGATTGCGGGCCAAGCTCGATTTGATTTTAATTAGATGAATATTGATTTTGCATGGTCGGTGGGTCGGGAGAACAATTGTGCACAGTAGTGTTTTCTGCAGTAGGAAACGAAATTATATTTGATCGAGTAAATGAGTTTTCTGTGCAGATTTAATGTGATTTTGGTTAGCTTTGCGATGCGCGAGAACGCGTCGAGGGAATTGAAATACAAATTGCTCGGATCGAAGTATGAATTTCAGGATATTAAATTGATTATGGTAATGGGAATAGGGTTACGATAAATTGTTGCTGGGTTAGAGAAAGGACCCGACCGGTTGAACGTACCTGTCACCGGTCAGACGTTCGAGCTGAAAGCAATAACGAATCGAACAACGGGGTGTATGTACGATGTTGCGTGAATTTAACGATGGATCGAATAACTGTGATTTCGTGGAAAATTCAAATGGAAATGATCGAGTTCGATCACATAAATTATAAATTAACGCGTTGAAGATGCAATAACGTTGTAAAAAGGTTTTCTGGCAATTGTTGTTCGCGCGATCGAGCTGCACCTTCGTCGGTCAAGTAGAATTGAATTTGGCTTCGGTATGCGAGTGCATTCCGTGCATTCCTGGCAAACTTAATGGGGTTCGTAACCTGATTGCGTTGCGATATGGCACTGGCATCGATGGCGTTATTATTGCAGGCATACTCGATTCAATTCTACGTTGAAGTAAACATCCACAATTTATAAACGATAAATACACGCAGAGACGATCAACCCGGGGAGCCATCTTAACTCTTCCCGAACTACGTACAAATCATTTTATCCGAAGAAGACGATAGACATGTTCGTGTTTCACCGTATCGAGTTCTAAGTAGAATAGGTCCGCGCTCGATCGGACAAGTGCAACGTCCCCGATAAAACGTGTCCCAAGCACCATTCCACGTTCTCGAGTGCCATAAATCTCAAGCACAAATAGCTCTGAAAAAAGGATCTGCAACGAGCCTCGCAACAATCCAATTAAAACAAAACTAACAATCCATGAAACAACTTTCTAAATAATTAAAAATCGATCTCGTCTCGTTGTTCGAGTCTGGATGCGGTTAGGTACGTTAGTTTCTTGTTATTAATACCCGATATCCACCTGAAAATTGCATTGTTTTACGACTCGAGCAGTCGGTAAAGTTTTATCGGTTACTTTTTCGTCTACCCTTTCTCTCTTCCTCTTCTTCCTTCTTTTTTTTTTATAGCGGATTCCGGTATATACAGAATCGGACGAAGTACTCTCCGTGGCTCGAGATACGGTTGTGTATGTCTCGAATGGGTTATCGGATTTCTCTAGGGTTTCCCCGCGGTCTCGGTTTATGGGCATCTTGAGATTATCGGTTGCCGGTCGGAGAGCAACGCTTAAAAAGCGGTTGGCGGCTGTTGTTTCGCCGACCATGTCCTAAATGATGGAATATGGCCGCCGCTATTTTTCCATCGACCGTTTCAGTTTACCGGTGTCCTGTACGAAACGATTCTTCCTTCCCTCTCCCATCTGCTCGCCGCAAAAATCTCGTTCTTTGTTTCATAAAAAGCTTCGCCGTATTCTGGTGCTTCCTTACGCTTCGCCTTACATCCTCCGGTTTTGAGTTTATAAAGCCTAGCCGTTTCCGCACCGTGCACTTTTATGGCGAAACTCCCTCGAGCTCTTATCAGGGATCTGCTTGATTATACTAATTCCACGATTATAGATATCTCGATCGAACCGATGCTCGAGTTTCTGGTCAAAAAGATCCAACGATGCAATGGTAATTTAATTTTATCATTTTGTCCGTTCTTTTGAGAAGGAGACTCTTTTATTTGTTCCCTCGCGAGGTGCGCGAAATTACCGTTTTCAAAATTTGTTGGATCGACGATGGACGTAGGAAGGGATTTTTGCGGTTGCAACGTAGAATCCGCTTGTTAACAAGAAGCTGATGAAATTTGCGAACAGCGGCACGCCAGCAGCGGGACAAAGTGCCGCCGGAATCGTACGAAACGTAACATCGTCCAATAATCCGGAAGACATAATGGCTCGACGACTGCCGGCTTACCGTAGATGACAGTCTCCTCGGGAGACCTCGCCCTAATATATCAGCGTCGTCCTTTAACCTCAAATAATTGTACGACTCTCAGCGGCATACCTAGCGCCGTTCAACCCGCTGTAGTTGCCTTCAAAATACCAACCGGGTATCGTCCGATGTAACAATAATTCATTCGCGGGTCCGTGGCATTCGACGCCACTCGCATTCTCAAGAAAATACATCGGGGCCGTTGTCTCCGGAGAATTCCTGGCTATCGACTTTTCACCGATCCTCGCTAACTGGCACATTGCGTTGATCGAACGCGCTATAATGTTATACGAGCTTCGCCGAACCCGTAACAATTTTATGAAACCTTTCGATTCTGATGTGCTCGCAATTTATTACGCGAAAGAGATTAGCAATTTTCTAAATTTCAATACAACACAATTTCTAGATCTCTAAAATGTTCATTCTATGACAAAATCAAGATCACCTTTCACTTTTAAAGATCGGTACGCGATATATTTCCGACTTGGTAATATTTTATAGCTGATGTCGAAACGAATCGAATCGCCCACGTTGTTGTATCCTTAAATTTTTAGATAGCGTTAAAGTCCTTTATTCCTTTTTTTCGAGTTATTTGTACATATGGAATCACCTCGATGCGATGGTACTACGGATTGCCGACGCACCCTGTATACGCGGAAAGCAGAGCTTCGACGCGCGATCACAATCTATCGAGCACTCTGTCTGCCAGTATTTAACCTCTCCTCCGTTGAAAGGGAGTCGGACAGACCTTTATGCATCGGATCCGTTGGCCCCGGGCATTGTCGGCAGAGCGTAAAAGCGCTAATTTTCCGTTTAATTCCCGGTTGTCGCATCGCGCGCGCGTTATTGAAATGCAATACATATTATTCCGTACACGTAGCCGATACACCGGCTCCGGCTGATTATGGAATCGTTTACCGAAAAAGGGCTGAATAGGAATCCGATATCCAATTCGACTCGCATACGCAAGCAAAAGGGGATCGTGTGTGTTCGTGTACGTGTGCGTGTGCGCGCATGGCAGGGGGCTGGTTATCGGTGAATAGTTCATTTGCCGTTAAATATGCTTCGGCAAAAGTAGTCGCGAGGAGGGAAAAAACTGATCGAGCAACGGTTTCCGGAGGTGTTCGATTGTGAAACGATCTCGCACGCAGTTTTACGCGCGAACGGAGATTGGTGAGAGAAAATCCGCCCGGTGAAATACGGTTTACGCAATTCACGAACACATACCCTCTTTCTCTTTCTCTTTTTCTCTCTCTCTCTCTCTCTCTCTCTCTCTCTCTCTTTCTCTCTCTGGACCAGCCACTTGCTGTATACGTTCCCTCGTCCCGTTCCGCGACACACGATTGTGTACGAACAATGTCCGTGGCAATGCTGCTCCGCCAGCACGAAATTATGTTTGCGATTGTGTTGATTGTGCCGTCGATCGCCTCCAGGACCCACGGAAAATTCAACCGCACTCTGCAATTCGCGGCGGCAATTAAAATTCGGCACGGATTTTTTAGCTATAACATAGAGTACGAATTTGATTTTCTCTCCAATGTCAGTCACACGCGTTTCGCTCGAAATAATGAACGATTTCGCGATTTCCAACTCGAGCAGACGGCAGCGTCTCTAATATACGGAGTTCAGCGACCGAAACTCTCTATAAATAATCGGGGGGAGTTGGTGTTATCGAGGAAATTAGTGTCGCGTTTACGATGTATCGTTCAGGGAATTTAATTGCGCGCAAGGTTACGAAGATAGCTGGTCGATCGATCGTAAGCCGCCGCGGAGCGTGCCGGTAAATTATGCGACGGCACTGTTATCGATAATCAAATCTAACGAGCCCCTTTGCTCGGTTCGAAACCACCAACGTCTTTCTCTTGCAAGAACTCGCGAAGAATTCGCCGGTGACTTTTCCCTTGTGCTTCGTTCTTCCTCCCCCGGCACCCTTTGCAAACGACTCGAAGATGTCGACGGATAATGGCGTGCGATATACGGGGTGGCCTGACCAAGAAGATACTTGGAGAACTGGAAAATATACATGAACGTTTCCTTCGTTTTTGTGGAGAATGCTGAAAGCATCTTTTGTATGTTTTTTAATTAATTGACAAGCTCGTCGATCGCGAACACGATCTCGTCGCTAGAAATGCGGGCTGGCTGAAGATAATTGAAACAGTGTTCAATTTTTAATTCTTTCATGAAACGTGCGAACGCTTTTTCGATATCAGCGGTCTTTCGTTGTCGCGCTATCTTACCGTTCAAGATGAAGGAGGCGTTCGAGTGCAACTCATCCGGGACACCCTGCGTACGCGTCGCAAAGAATTCCCGTCAGAGCTGCTCGCGTGTGTACGTGAAGCAACGTGTAATGGGGAAAATGCAAATTTAATGGATGAATTTGAGAAGGTGCGCCGAGACCGCGGGGACCCGCCACCGGAAGCGTTACCTAAGATTCATTTATGCGTTGCCCCTCGGTGCACGTTGCCTCCAAGAGAGCGTACCACTCGACTCGACAGCGGTGAAACGAATGATTGGCCAACTTTTTTCCAACGATTTTATCGCTTTAGCGCATCCGAATGACAAATTTCTGGAAAACCGCATCTAGCCTCGCGGTTCAAGGTGCGGGTAATGGCAGCGACTGCTCTTGGAAGACGTACAACATTCTTCCGAGGTTGCAAATAAGTCGGACGAATCGGATTTTTTCCCAGCCGGTGGTCCAAGCGAAGCTGAATTTTTACGGAACGTTTTATTTCCGACAAAGATCAGAATTTATTTTAACTCCTTAAAGATCCCTAAATTTAAAAACGTTCGTATTCCTTTTAGGTGAATTTTTACTTCCCCCTCCCTCCCCCGCCCTCACCCCGCCCCTTCAGATATTTTATAATTTTCGTTAGAAAGGAATACGTGGTAGCAGTTTACGCAAAGATCGAGAGTCTGGTTGGGAATTTTCTTTACCGCGAAAGCAATTTTATGAAATTGTTTGCCAACAATTTCTTCGGTCGATACAATTTTCCTCCTCGTTCCAGCCTCGGCAAAACAATTTGTAAGAATGAAAATTTCCATTTACGAATGTCCCGCCTCGCCAACAATGTAACAGTTATTCGGAAAAATTGCGTGGTACAGTTTATTTGCGAGGAACAGCGACCGAGACTTAACGACCCTAAGCGAAACAGGTCGCGGTCTGTGTAGGGTGGGTCGGGGCTTTGGAAAAACGCGGGAAACTCGAACAATTTATTTATTATTCGCGGTGTGGGCCGGCACTTTGTGCGGTCGGTACACTTTGCCGAGGGTGCACACGCCGAGAGGGAAACTTCGAATCGAGTTTCGGGGGTGGCCGGCGCCGATTCACCGACACACAGGTCCTTTTCATCCCTCGGCGAGGCGAGAAGTTACACGGACGCTTAATGGCGTGCCTTTTAGCATTCCCTGCCTCCGGATTATCACCTGCCTTTGAGGCCGTACATAATTCACCGGGGCTCTTCCTCGTGCGAGCCTCGGCTTCTCAGCTATCGGCGGCCGCGACGCGCGACGACGGAATCAACGCGACGACGAACCGCCTTGTTATTCGAAACAGGTGTCCGATCCCAAGACACCGGAGTAGTCGGCATTTGTCACGTTACTCTCTCACCACGTTTCTCATACGTGAAATTCTATGCAAACACGACGATCGTTGGACTGCGGATTTGCACAGGCTGATTCCATTGTTGATTTCCAGCGTCAAGTATTATTCTTGTAAATTATTTTGTGAAAGCCAGAACGAGGAGTAGAATTGTTTCGTAGATAAAAGGATCTTTGCGATGAGAATGCTGTAAGGAAACGAACAATCTCGTTGAATCCAACTTTAATTCTTATACAATTGTTTCGTAGGAAACAGAATGAACGAGAAAATGATTTCTGCAGCCAAAAGGTTCTTTATGGTGAAAATGCCGAAGGATGCTTATCAGCAAATTTTATTAAATTCTAAAATAATTTTTCCGTTCCTGTCGAGAGGAGACATTTCTGATCGAGTTATCTGGCTACGAGTCCGAAAGTGTTCGAAAGATGTACGAAACGGATGTCTTCCCACTCGTTTACGCCCTCGAAATATTTGCCAGCCGATGTGCGGGCTAGTTGCCGGCCGAACGGCTTTCGAAAGTTTGCGGCCAGGGTGCCGAGGGTGTGCAGGGGGTGGTAGGAGATCCAGAGATCCAACGACAGGAAGCGGGGGGGCAGCGGATGCGCGCGAAAGTTGCCGGTGTTGACGGGTCTCGCCGTGAAAAACAGAGAAAAACAGGCCGGGCTGCGAAAAATCTGGACGGGCCATGATGGAAAGGGTAAAGTTTGAGCTTCGAGGATCCCGGAGGCAGCCTGATGAGAGATAACAAACTTCATCTTTCTTCGCGATGCAGCCGCAACCGAAAACCGCGCGCCCGGTGCCGCTATGCCAGTGTCGCTATGCCAGTGCCGGATAGCTGTCTACTGTCTATACATACGTGTACCATATATTCGGCGAGCCGTTCGGCGACGATCATTTTTACTTTGAATTTAATTCGCGCATTCGATCCCCGGATAAACGAGAAAATTTTTTCTACGGGCGATAGGCGTCCACCGTTACCACCGCCGCGCCGCGAGCCGCGAGAAGGAAAAGTGTTCGTACAAAAATTTTCTACCGAATTGCAAGAAACTTGTACGAGTTGAAAATAGTGTAACCGTATTTTTAAATTCTTCCAATGTTTTCACCGTTTTGGTAAAGAACAATTAATATTTTTCCAGTGAAACGCGTTGAACTAGCCGTAATAAGGCAGCGAATCGATGAAGCACGGTTTTACGGTGAACTTTCGCTAGAGCCTATTAAGAGCGTCGACGATAAGGCAGCGAAGAAACGGCTACGCGCAGTTTTATGTTTGGTTTTCAGTGTATTCCAATTTTGGTACACTGTATCGATGCGACGGCTGATTACTTTTATGGTACGAGGCGGCACGCGTAACATACGATCAGCGTAAAAAAAGCCACTTTACTCGCAATAACGTTACCATAACTCTCCTTTACACCGTCGCGCGTCGTCACGACTACGGAGCACTCGGGCCACATCTATTCGGCGACCGGCGGTAATACCAAATTACGGGCAACTTAGCTCGCGTAAAGGGCCCCCAGCAACCCGTTATTATACATTATCGTTACGACTATCAATGTTATCCGACGACTGGGAGGCCAATCGATGAGAAATAGGCTAGGAAATTAAGTGGGGCCGGCTGCTGAGAATTTTAAACAGCCTCGGCAGCGCAGATTCGCGAGACTGTGGCTCCCCGGAGCCATTCTTGGCCCTGGAAAAATTAAATCTGCTTCGTACAGCGGTCCGGAACATTTACTTTCCAATCTAACAAATACAAAAATATAATGTCGATTCTTAAATTCAATCGCGTCGCTCGTGCACCAAGAGGAGCAGCTTTTTCATTTTCATTTGCGACACAGCCTTTCTACCCTGCGAATAACATTATATTGTTCGCGATGTTAAAGATATTATTCTCCCAGTAGACGATATTTATGTTGCCAACTAAATTTCGAACAAACGTTTGTCTCCTTCTCGAGTAACGTTCTCTCTAACGATAAGAAATTAACTTTCTCGACGGATAATATTTCCGTTCCGGTAATGGATACCTTCGTTTAAAAAAACGTTTTGCCGTTCGGATCGAATTTAATCGTCATTTGTAACAACTGGAAAAGCCTCGAAGATATTAAACGAATCCTCCGCCTTTGCACGGGACGTTCTACAAGAGACGTATACATATTTCTTCGAATAAATTACTTACAGTTGATCGGCTTGAACGAGCGCGCTGCCATCGACTTACCTGGAACAAGAGAAAAATTTTCAATTAATACAATTATGTCCTCGAAGTATTCTCTGCTCTTTTCGTTCGCGACGTACACCGACGCAACAAAGGATCTTTATTTTGCGCAAATACTGCTGCCAATAAAAACCAGGACGAGAAGCGCTCGTTTATTATTCTCGTCCGATTCCATTCATTCTCGAGCTCCTTCCACGATATTCGTCCGCTTTTCCATATTGAACCGATCCGCTCGATTCAATTGAACGAGACGAATTTAACGAAGAACGCGCGGCCAAGTATAATATATTGCCGACGAGAATCAAATGATACCCGTGATTCCGTCGGCACCCATCAATGAAAAGTATCGCGACAACGAAGAACCCGGTGAAAATTCATTTCTGACAGATTAAATTCGTTTCACGGAGAAATAAACGTCCGAGGAGAGAGGAACGGGCTCGAGCGAATTTTTTAATACGTTATTGTTAATACAGAATTTTGATCGTCTCCCAAGTATAAAAATGTGTTAACAAAAAATAGGAAAAAGTGAACGCGAATGAACTTTTCGAGCGAAGTAACGGCGTCTAGAAAAATTGTAGCAGCGGTAAAATCATTTTTGCGATCTGTAAGAGAGACAAGGCCGATTTTAATTAAGGGAACGGAGTTTCAGGAAACAGGGAAATGGTCCCGGAGGTTCGCGTTTTTCCAACAACGGAAGAAAATTGCATAACGAGCACGATCGTGCGACGCGCGACGCGCAAGGAGGACGAGGGCGCGGGCGTGGAGGACTCGAAGGTGGACGGAGATTTAATCTCAAGATGGTCGGCTTAATTGCCAGAAAAGAAAATTACGCATAAATAAAAAGGGTAATTAAAACGTATTGCGGGTGTCCCGCGCGAACGCGTCTCCTTCCGCGGACCTTGCGAAAAAGAGCAACTCTCCGAAACCAACGCGAAACGAACCAATAAATCCCCTTCCGTTTCCCCGAATAGTTCGCGCAAGACTGCAGGCTTCTTGCCCGTTTGCCCCGCGGAACTTGTGAATTCCTCGAAGCGTTCTCGCGAAAATTGATTTCCATTCGGGAACCGTGCTGGACCTGTCTGTTGCTGGCGCGCTTTCTACTCGAACGACACCGAGAAATGCACACCCAGCGACGGATCCTGGAGTCGTTGCAGATCCTCGTGGGCTGCAAAAAGATCACCGACGTCGTCTCCGGTAAAAAAATACGCTGCGGTCATCGATAAGCGCCGCTGCAATTTTTAATTAAATTTTCAACGGCTGTTTTCACGCTGGCTTACGGTGACCGCAGGTTCGTAAAGTGGGATCATAAAATTGCGAGGGTCTTTTCGGCGGTGCTCGATTCATCGATGATTACCGCAAGGAATTTGAAAATGTGTACGTTTCCTCCGTAAAACGAAAAAGAGCGGCGAGCTCGTCCCGAAAAATTCAGCGAAGGTTTGCCGATCTCGGGAAGCCAGGAGCCAGGGAACACCGTTTAAACATCGAGAAACAACAGCGTCGTGGATCTGATGGGCGGAAAACGGAGGCCAGGGGTGATCTGGGAAAATAGCGGGCGCGGGTACGTACGTGTGTGTTCACGCGAAGAGACTACTTTTAGGATCGTCGAGTACCTTTGGGAAATTGGTTCCGCGCCTCTCCCGGGCCGTCTTCTAACTTTTATTCTCTCCGAGGGACCGACGACAAGAAAATAGCGCAAACTGAGAGCCCTCGGTCTTTCTTATCTCGGTACACTTGCTTCGCCCGGTTCTCTGTCTCCTTTTCCCCGGGCTTTTTTTTCTTCTTCCACTCTCTGAACCCGGGGCGGTCGTCTCTTTCCGCCATCGACGACCTGTTCTCCACCTTTTCCACCCGCGCACCCCTTCTTCCCCGTCCTCTAGAACCCTGTCTACCTTTCCGCGATGCTCCTCCGTTCGACCTTTTACCTTCTCATCGACGGATCCCGCGTAAATCCGCCGGCAGACTGGTTGGGTGCCGGTCGAAGCTACTCGAAAAGATTTCATCGGTTCGATCGGGGTGGCGCGGCAAGTGTTCTTCCCGCCCTGGCCGTCCGAGGCTCTCCCCTGAAATCACTTCGGAACTTCTGCTTTCAGAGGAAATTCCCTGATTACTACGGAAATGCGATGCACCCGTCCCTGTTCCGCCGGCCTTTTCACGCTTTTTTCATCCTCGTCCTTCGGCGTTCGTTGCAAGATTCGACTTCGATCGAGAAACGCTCGCGACGGACACAGTCGTTCCGCGGCTACTCCCTTTCGAAGAAGCTACCACCGCTTCTCTCTACGAGTGCCTGCTCGGACCTCGGTAATCTTTGCCTCGTCGTCCGCTTGCTTTGTGTACACTGCACCCCGCCCCGACCTTAGACGCCGCGCCGGAACAAATTGAATTGTTCTGTCAATTCGTCCTGCCTCCTCCTCCGCACGGCCCCTGATCTACAAGCTGCTGCTGGGAAACCCGAGTCCGAGACTCCTTCCGCGTATGAGCTTTTTCGACCTGCTGGTCGTGCCGACTGCTGGTCGATAATGTACACCAGCTAACGCGGGGACAATCATTTTCGAGAGGCCCAGGGAGCTTCGTTTCCTCCGAGCTCCTTTCGTTATGGCTGTCTACAACTGCGGGTTTGCGCAAACATTCGAATTTTGGTTAGGGGTAGAATGCCGGTCGAAGTTGTCGGTAGGGTAATACATATACGAGTAGTTGGTAAAACACTGGACTTCGTTTTTAAAATCCGACGTTGCGCGTCGGTTAGGTTAGGTTAGGTGTAAACCATAAGAAACAACGTCCGGCAGAAACTTTCCGGAATTCCGACGACACGCGGGATCAAGTATTTCCACCGCTAATTGGCGCTGTTCGATTATCACGAGCGCGGGGCATGTTTTATTAAAACGACCGCGGAAAGTTTCGGCAGCAATTCGAGAGCAGCGTCTTTGGTTCAAGGAATCGAGTCTTTCGAGATTTCATCCGGATTTCCCGAGAGCGATTGGTGCCCTCTCGTTGCCGCGGTATACACCGTGCCATCAATTTTCCCGGAACTTTCTCTCGCGCTGGAAAAAGTCCTCGAATTTTCATGAAAAGCGTTTTCGACGTGCGCGCACCCTCCTTTTTCTCTGTTTTCTACGGGGCCCGGGATTCTGCGTCTAAGGTACTCTGAGGTACGTCGGAAGCGGTGCACGAGAAAACTTCCGAATTTATCCCGATAATATTTCGTTTAAATATAGAACTTTAATTGCTGGAGATCGTGGATTAAACTAATCCAATCCGTTTCGCGCTTTTCACCGGAGCTTCCTTCGAGGCGATTTAATCCGGCGTCCATCAAATTACTTTTCGATCTGTGAGCGCATCTTCGCTGTATACAATATTTTTTCAAAGCGAGATAAAATGTTGACGCAATTATTCGAGCCACGCGCGATTAAATTTCATTTGCGCACAAATATCGCGGGACGAGCATATCGGATTCTGTTTTATATATCGATACATCGTACGTATGGAAACGATTGAATTTAATTCGCGTAAGTACAAAGTTACGCTGTACGTAATCGAGACATATATTTTTATTCGTCAGTTTTAAACGTTGAATTATTCGAGCATCGCGTAACGAATCGTTAAATACTATTTTCCATAGAGTATTTTTTAAACAGGCTTCTGTGCTCCTCGGACGATTACGAACAATCGAGTATCCCCTAAATGAAAGTTTACCGAGAAGACGCATGCGTTTAACTCTAGGCGGCCGGCGATAAAGAACGAAAAGAATCACTCGACATATATTTCTGCTGCATCAGAAAATTGAATCACACTCGTAATTTCGCTCGGAACAGAAAAAAACCGGCGCGCAGACATTTCTCCACGCGAGACAATAAAAAGCACGAGCTATTTCGACGCGGCGCGCGAAGCGAACTTTTTTTTAACACGACTTGCCACGGAGAGAAAATTATCCGCGGAAAGCTCGGCCCAATTCGGACGCGATCGCAGCCGGCACTTGAACGTCCACGAGATTTATTTAACGGTTAAGTAAATTTCAATTTATCGTTGATCAATCCCCTTCCCTTGTATACCGATCTCCGTGGCTCGCGGCTATAAGCCGCGTTCGCTTATCCATAAATCAATTCCGGTCTCGTCATTGTACTCGTCATCCTTCCTATTAACTTTCGACCAGACTGCGGATCTTTGTGCAAAATCAAAAAATTAAATCAAATTAAATGTTATTTCTTCCTTAAAAATTTTTCAACAATTACGTATTCGATCTACTCAATTTTCCAATAAATGCAGAAAGATCCGCAGTCACGCTGCGAACAAACTTATCGATCCATTTAATTTTCTCCCCCGGCCAAAATGAATCTCGCAGTCCTCCATCGTTGGCGAACGCTATGAAATATGTCGGAGTGGCAACCGTACTCCCCTCACGCCTCTCACGCCCCTCGCGGGAGCGAAGCGTGTAACGCTCGCATGGAGACACACGAGCCGAGATCTCGTCGATGGAACTCCGGTGACGATGGCAATCGGCGATTTACGACGAGTTGTTAGCGGCCGGTGGTGTACGTGCAGCTGTGCAGCGAGCGTCTCCCGCTGCACTCCTGCAGTTTCCCTTGATTGTTTACAATTAATTTGACCCGACAGCGCCGTAGTTACTCGCCCCCGTTGTTTCGCTCATCTTCCCCGGTCGGAGTCGTAGTCGAACTGTCGGCTTCGTGGCCTTTGAAGGAAACGTTTCTCTTTCGTTGTCGAAGCCTGGGAAAAACTTTAACAGCGACATCTTTGCTTTCCCTTAAAAATAGCTTAACTTTCTTCATCTTCGATCGCGAGACCGTCGCGTCGTTCTTTTATTTCTCGCAAAAGAAACTGTCTTCCCACGAGAAACGTTCTTTTCTTGTTCGGGTGAAAGGCCACTCCGTCTCAGCCCCTTGCGCTATAATATCGAGTCGGTATACAATAATTTCCAGAACACACAGAGACATCGATCTAACTTCAATTCCAATTTTAACCTAATAAACCCGCTCTCGATTTTCGAAACATAAGCTGATCATCGGATTCGTGTTCGCGGGAGGTCCAACAAATCGATATAGTCCCAAGATGTTATTTCCCATCGAAGACGAGTGCTTTATTTAATATTCCCTTTGTTCGATCAAAAGAACGAGATAAAGCAAACGAGTTGCGCCCAAAACGACGCGACGCGACGCGACGCGAGCAATCGCGCGATAAGATCCGAGAAATGACCCGGTGACGGAAATATTTGAAATCCTGTCAAGAAACGTCCCGCTAATACCCGAGGGCCCGTCGTAAACGCGAGCTTAAGCGCGTAAATCTAACGCGATGTGTACGCATCGCACACTCGTAGCCGTTTTACAAATAAACCGTGTGCGAGGGCGGTGCGCGAGGACCGTGTGCGAGGACCGTGTCTTGCAACGGGAACGATAAAGACCCTCGTAAAGCTCAAGAAGCATTTCGAGAGTGCCTTGACCCGTTGAATTTCATCCTGTCACGGCAACGAGCCTAACCCGGCTTTAACGCGTGTGGAACTCGCGATTTGCGCTGGAAAATCGTTTTTACCGCTTTGCGATCGAACAGACTAAGAAATGAAAATCGTTCGCTGACGGCCATCCGCCGTGCGTTTAAATTTGAAGTCGACGACCGGCGGCGTCGGCAGATGAGAAGATACAAAGTTCGAGGTGTAAATGGCAGCCGTGTTGCGATCCAGGGACATCCGAGAAGCCGAGGATCTTGGAAATTAACAATTTGCTGGCACGGCGACGAACAGCGGTTCCTCGCGTTATTTTTCGGAAAGATTTGCGAGGCGACCGGAACTTTTCCAATTGCAACTTGTCCGGCCCCGTCTAACGCAATTTCACACGGAACCTAGCAACTCCAGAGAATCTTGTTCTCGGCGCACGCCTGTCCCGGACACTTAGTTTGCCCCTAATTTTTTTCATAATTCTCGGACTTTTTGTACGACGTGGCCGGATGTTATACGCGAGCGGCGACTACCCTGGACCATGGAATATTTGCTGGCTCTCTTTTCTAGCGAGAATGCTGCGCTGCATCCTCGGGTTGCTCGGGTAATCTCTAACGAGTAAAAAAATAATTTAATCTAATTTAGCGGAACGGGAAATAGAAACGAAAGTTCATTATCCTCGGCGAGCGCTTTATTCTACTTGAAATAGAAACTTCGCCAAGTCTTTGTATTTTATATTAGGTTAGGTCTGATAGAAGATCCAAGGGACGATCCAGCGCAGAATCCAATTTAGAATTCGGTTTGGAATCAGGGAAAAATTCTAGTTAGGATCTGAAGCGAAGCGCACGGCTCGGAATACTTGAAAAAAAACGTCACAGCAAAATTGGAATAAGTAGAAAACGAAAGCGGAGCATATTATTCGAAATATTACTCTGACGCGGATGCTATGTTTATTACGAAGAATACGAAGAACTATGTTTCATGGAGAACGAAACAGCCTGTGACGATCTTTGCGTAGAACACGATAAATTTTGCAACCCTTTGCAAGATCTTGCGGGGGAACGTCGCGTCACCCAGTCGATTAAACGCTGCAGTCGTTTACACGGATTCACTTTCTCGCGGTTCAATAGGGAAAGGTAAAGATCCAATTAAACTGGAATCGCGTAATAAAATGCAAACGACCAGCGGACAGGGGCAATTAAAAGGGACGAAGCTCGCGATAAAAGCCCTGCCTCGGGCTCAAGTGACGGAAACGGAAACGGAAACGATGCGTCGGTGGAGACTGCCATGGCGGTTAATGCTTCGAATCTGAATTCCTCTTTTTAATTCAAACAGCGCCCGGGTTGAAGTTGTTCGTCGCGTGGACGGTGAAATAAGGGGAAAATGTTGTACGCTTTGACTCGAGAGTATCGCTAGACATTTTCCTCCTTCGAATTTGTGAGACACTCCTTTACTATATTTATCAACATTTTGATTCGCTGTTGTACATCCGAGTCCTTTGGGTACATCGCTAAATCATTTTTCAGAATTCTCGAGAATTCTGGCAGCCCTTTTTATTCCCAACGAAACTCGTGGGAATCGCTCGACCCTCGGATAAACCCTTTATCGGAAGATCCATCGACCAAATGGAAGAACCAGAACTAATTGAGTTTGGTAAAATAATTTCGGCGAAAAATCCGGCGAAAAATCCGGCGAAGCACCTATCCCACAGGAAACCGCGACGCGACGTCACTCGCTTAACCTGAGAATACCATGTAACTAGCTACATCCTGAACCACCCACGGACTGCCACAACTACGTTACGATAACTTTTGGTATACCTACAACAACTTCAGCCTGAAGATCTTAGTTGGTGGCTGACTGCAGCACGTGCACAAGAAGCTTCATCATCGAGTAACCAGCATGTTTATTACCGGGCCGAAAATAAATTCTAGAAAATTTACGAAGCAAAAAAACCGGACCAGGGTAGGAGATAGAGCCGAGACACGACTCTCGAGAAGAATGAAACCAGGACAGGTGAATTAAGTTTTTCTGTGGCCTAAGTAGTTCCAACGGAACTCGTCCCTTTGCCAAGAACGCAGAAGACAGTTATCCCCTTCCCACTGTTTGCTGTCTTTCTTTCTCTTTCTCTCTCTCTCTCTCTCTCTCTCTCTCTCTCTCTCTCTCTCTCTCTCTCTCTCTCTCTCTTGCAGTCTCTGTCTACTCGGTTCTCCTTAGGTTTATGAAACCTCTGGTGGGTCAATAACGAACCATGAGATGGAATTTTCGAGGGTGATTTCCGCGTTCGCGGTGAGCAGACATCGTCTTCTGCCTAGCGCGGCTTCTTGGTATGTACTCGTAACCATAGCGCGGATAGCAATTTAGCACAGCCGATGGGAGAAAGTGTCTAAAATTAGAATCCAGCTAGGCGGCGTGTACAGGTGAGCAGGAAATCAGCGCGCGGAGGGTCGAAAGGGCAGCAACTGGGACGGAAAATGAATCATTAAATTATCTTGCTCGACGGAAGCTGACGGAACCGATGGTAAAACCTCCGAACAAAATTGCACCTTGACCGCAACGCGTACATCCGACGAAGATTTTTAATTTTTTAAAATTCTCGACACAATCTTCAGGCGATCGAGGATGGCAAACGACGCGGTTTTTCCAGGGTTGGTGTCGCCAACGCTTCCTAGTTTTTTTCCCCGAGAGGGCCGTTATACGTGATTTTTCGAAAGAGCACAAAATACCAGGCTGATAAATCGTGGAAATGCGGGAGGAACGTCACGTGCAGGTTTCCGCGAGCTGCTAGCGTAATGGCAGCGATATTCCCCGGGGGTTTATTCGAGACACAGAAACCGAGCGGCGCGGCGCGGCGATCAGACACGTCCATACAGACACGCTATCGCCAGCGTTGGAAAACGGCGGACCCCGCACTCTACTTCGACGCCGAATAATCAAATGGCAGGTGTTCCCAGCAATAAACCCGTTCCACCCCTTTACTACCCCGTTTTCAACCCCCTCGCCTCCTCCGCTTCACCTCTTCGCCGAATTTCTCTGTGCGGTCCCGGGAATATCTATTAATCACCCGGGCGCTTTGCAACTTAGATGAATGGCCGGTTTCCATGGATTTTGGACTTACGGTACGCGAATTTCGAACAATCGATTTCGTTCCATTAATAATATTTACTCTAACGTTCGACTCCTGACACCTACCGCAACGACGAGCCGCCCCGTGCAGCCTCGCATTATACGAAACTGCCGCGAAAACTTAGGCTCGCCCGTAGCATGAATCCTGACAACCGTCGACGACTGCTCGTTGGCACTCTTAAATATTAATAGTCACCCGAGACCGTTCGTGGGGCGAGAGCAGACCTACCCCTGTGGATGAAATAAAGCGGCGGATGGCTTCCTTCGGAATTACTGTGGTTACAGCGATCGCGTTATAGCTGGTTTTTATGGGGGACTCCGTCGACCAGCGATGCTCTCCTTTCTATTCGATTAAATGCTACTCGTTTGCCTTTTTCTTGGAGGATTCTTTTTGCTGGATCGGTTTCATAGAACTTTGACGGTGTTCGAATTAGTCTCTATTCCGTGTACCTATTTCTGAGAAGAATAGAACAAAAATCGAGAAGTTGAGAAGTTGATCTTACCAGTGTTTTTGAAATAATTGCGAATGGTATCGGATAGACTGATAGACGGATTAGCGGCGGAGCGAATTTGTTTCGATGGCTCCTGTCCCAGGACGCGGGTGGAAAAATTTCAAGCATCGCGCGGACTTTAACGGCGGACGTAATTAAAGTGACGTCGTGGGAATTTTCGACCCTCGAACATCGTAAAGCACAAGTTAAGCCATTGTAACGTATCAAAGGATTAAGATTCTCTTACGATTCTTTCCCCCGAGACAGAAACTTCGCGTATTCTTTAACCTCTCCTATTCGTCCCAAGAAAATCCAGATTAATTCAGAGGAAATGTTTCCCCGTTGAACTCGCTCCGTCGCGGCCAACTTCCGACGTACACGGTCCGTATCGCTAAAAAAAAATTCCACGAAAACCTCCGAACAACTATTCTCCTCGATCTAAACGCTCTTGCTTCTTTTTCCGACTTGTTATTGCTCGGTGCGCAATTCTTTTTCATTCAAAAAATAAAATAACGTTTCCTGGCGCGACGAAAGATCAGAAACGACTTTGAACACCGAACACCGAACAGACCAACGATGCGCTTTGAATAATCCGAGAAAAAATGTCGGGCGGTTATGAAGGACCGATTTTTCACAGAAAACGATCCTCGGCAACGGCGTATCCCCTAATCGAATTACCCGGGGCGCAAAGCCAGACAGGCAGCCCAGGACGTCGGTGCCGGGGAAAAAGGTGAAATCGCGGGACGTGACGGTGAAAAAGGCGTGGACCGCGTTTTCTTTCGAGACTTTCGATCGTTAAGCCCGAAGCCGGCACTAATGTCGGTTTCGCCGGGCCACCAAGAGAAACTGCGTCCGTGCGCCGTGCTTAATTCTCGGTTTTTTTCGAGCCGCGCGAACGCCTTTCGTCTTCTTTATGGCGACTCGTGAACTTAGGCCGCCGGAAGACTTAATCCTCTCCTTCCGCGTGCCGCCTTTCCGTCTTTCGCGCCCGAGCCCGAGCCCGAGCCCGAGCCCGATGACTTCTTCTCGCCTCTTCCGCCTAATTTCGCGACCGACTCGCTTTATCAGAGATTACGCGTGTGCCCCACCCTCTACCGCACAGTTCTCTCAATTCTCGTCTCTGCACCTTTGATTATGTCCGCGCTGTGTAACTTTGCGTGGCCCGAGACGCGTTTTGCCCCGCTAAACCGTTGATGGAAATTGACGATCTTCCGAGCGGTATAAGTTTACGAAAAAAATCTTAGGGTAACCTACCATGTATGGCTCGTTTTAAAGCTCGAAGTCTCAGCTTTCGATGTATTAGGTTGATTTTTGTGTAAAATATCGTTGACATCGTGTGGCGAGTAAATTAGGCGGAGGTACTTACATATATTCTTTGAAAATTACGAATTTGGAAAGTTAAACCTGTCTGTGGAAATAAAAAAAATTATCTCGCGGTGAAATCACTGTTATTTTGAAGATTAAAGTCTCCTCTTTGTAACGAGCTGTTAAAAAATCATCTCTCTGAAAGGGAATCTCTCTGAAAGGGAATTGTGCCGGCTCGGCTTATAAGCGACGGTAGACCGCATGGAGGTTGCGGTGCTAAATTTGTAATTTGTGATTAGCGTATGAGGTTAGCGTCCGTGTAGCGTGCGTTCGATACAGTTTTAGTTTTAGTTTAACATGAATTGCTTTACTGCTGCGGGAGAGGCGTTGTTCTCAAGTAGAAACAACGAGTAATGATCGGACAAAGCCTCTCATCGGCTTTCCTCCATTTGTTTCCCTAATTAATTAAACAACGATATCCGTGTTTACGTCGATCGCATTGTATTCGCGTTTCTCGCGATACGAATCGGATGAAAACGTTTTCATTTGCCTCTGAACCTTCGCTGCGTAACGAAGTCGCGTCAACCTCGCGTCGACGGTATCGAATTAAATTCAATAAACATCGATATCCGGTAATTGATATCAATCCCATAGAAATTCTATTTTGCGGTTGCGCGCCTGTTATAACATCGAACAAATAATCATTTTCTCCTGTTGATATTAATCGATGATAAAATAAGGAGATCGTTTTCGTTCTCGAATTTATGTACGTGTACATAGTGTCGTGGCTCTCGGGCTCGCAGGTTTTTACAATTCGGATCATTCGTTCGCAACATGTGGCCCCTACGGATTGAAAACATACAAAAAAAGAGAGGTGAACGTTTCCAATCGACGAGCAAAGCACTCGGCAACGTGCGCTACGATTAGACATCCATTACGGGCTCGACGCGGCCAATCGAGGCCGTTGTTACAACGTTGTATCGCCGTTTACAACGACCCCGATATCGTCGCTACAACGTCAACCGATTCTCCTCGACGTCGCTCCCAATCCATTGTTGCGACAGCGAATCAGTTTACAAGGCGTTCGACGTTTTTACCTCCACTCGAAATTGAATTTTATGCAAATCCCACGGAGCGTAACATTCAACGAAAATATCCAGACGCTTCAAAATTAACAATTTGAGGAAATCGTGGACCAAGTCCGCGCGATTTCGTCGCAATAAAACTGTTCGGCCCGTTTTATTTTCCGGCGATTTGTTTAGAAAAATTTGGTCAGCGGTCGGTCGATCGTAGGAATTATTTGTAGCGTTTCATGAAAAAAAAAAAAACAAAAAAAAACAACGATTCAGCGCGAACGAGAGCAAAAAAACAGGTCGCCAATAACCGCGTGTGTCGAACTGCGTTCGCTTTGAAATGTATCGACAGTTCAACGCGATTTTGCGAATTATAAAAGGAAACCTAGCGATCAGGACAGATTCCGCTGGCTGCGAGATGCGGCAACGTGTATGGACGAATTATGAGCGTTTAATGCGTAACTCCGAAGAGCGGTGCTCGTAATGGATAATCTTTGCAGTCGCGTTTAGCTAAAATTACCGGGAACTGTCCCGCGAAGAGTTTGCATTATCTCTGTTTAATTCGCAGCGCCGAGAATGCTTTGAAATTAACCAGAAAATTAATGCGGTGCGCAAGCAATGTTTCTGGGGTGCGTCAAGTATTTCGTTCGCAGTTTTCAAACGCGAAAAGAGACGAACGACGATGCGCTGTATAACCTAACCTTGATCCATTCGTGATTTATTCGATCTGCTTTGGAAACGATTGAACCGATCGATCGAGATCCAATTGTAGCGTGCTCAATTGCGAGATCAGGAGATCCGCGCTGTGAAAGGTTGGCGGCAAACAGATTCATTGAAAAGATTATGACCTGACAGCGGTGTTTATACGTTTATAACAAAAATGAATACACTCCAGTTTGTTGTCAGCTCTTTCTTCGGAGTCCTCTTCAGAATCGTCTTGGGGAAATGCGAAGATTCCGTCGCGCGAGTTGCCCGACTAATTTCGGTCCGGTCGACGGAATGTTTCTGCGCAAAATGGCAACAATCCCCGCAACAGATAGTTACAGTTTCTCGGGGAACAGTTACAGCTTAGGGGCGCCGGTCACCTCTCGGTATCGAGCGGCAGCCGCGATTGTTTCGTAGGTATAGTACAAGCGTGTGTCGGTATAGCGGTGTAGTCGCAAAGACTGGAGTCACGAGCATTCATTGACTTCGGAATCAGTTAAATTCGGGCGCGAGCTAACTGCGAAGGAACTCGTTACCCTGAAGTCGCGGTTACGCTTCGGATATTGTAACGGGAGCCACTGCGTTCCGCTGACTTGCGACAAACTTCACCTGAACTACGAACGACAGCGGATTCCGTGACCAAAATCACGTGGCACGTACAATTTTCGCCAATCCCCGATTTCCAGCGACGAACTCGCAAAAGCGTTCAGCAGAACAAAGATCATTCTTATCGACATCGCGTGAAAAACAATGAGTCGATAGAAATTCGATACGAATAAAAATTGTCGTGGGAGCCGCTGGACCGTGCTCATCTGCTATTCCCATTCTAAATCATCCGAGAATGCCGTGGAATCGTCACCGAGCCAAATTTCCCGGAACATTTAATTTTCAGTAAAAACTATCGTCGCGGTGTGGACCGCAAATATATTAAACGAAGTATACGTACGAACTCGTTCGTTCCGGATTCCGGTTAATTCTATCCACTAATTTCCGCCGTGCGATAATCTCGAACATATTCCAAATTAATTCGAATTCAATATTCGATATTTGCCCGGGCGGAACGGCTTTTAATTTCGCGTGTTTGATAAATGAAATTGCACACGGGTTCTCGCCACGGCGACGGCGGCGGCGGCGGCGGCGGCGGTGGTTTTGCGCAGAAAAATTCGTGGATCGCGAATCATCCGGACGACCATCTTGTCAGCGTCCCTCGACGGTGCCATATTTTTCGCGCGTTTCCCATAGAACGATGGCAAACAGCCTGTTCCCGGAGAGTAACTCCCGGTGTGTCACCGCATTTAGGAATGGAATATCCGGGTTCGACGGGGCTTCTATTCCGCCCGTCGATTTTCGAAACACTCTTCCAATAACAACGGTCCTATCGGTCATAAACCCTTTTTCGATGTTCGCGATCGCAACAGGGTTCCGATCGATATCCATCGTCGCGACGACACTTTCCGCCGTATCTCGTGCACGTTGTGTCCTCCGGAGTGGATCCAGCCCGACAATATTTCACCAATTCTTCGCGAAACCATCGGCGAATCGGTTCAATCCACGAATTATGAAACGAGCGACGCCTAAAGACCTGCGGCTCTTTGCTGGATCGCGGAAAACGCTTTACGGGATTCGTAAAATCTATTCAGAGGCAGAACAGTGATCGTGGAATCGTCAAAAAACACATTACGAATGAAAATAAATTTCTATTTGACTCCAGTTTGTTGCAATTCAGGATAAAAATTTGGTCTGTCTATCGATCGAGTAAAAATATAAGTGTATTTTTGCGATTAAAACGAATTCCGAGTAGTAATGTAAAGAATACACGGAGGATATTTATATAATTTATAAAAGTAAAGAATCGTTGTCAGATAATCGCGAATAAAATCAAAGATCGATTCAACCGATGAAAATGATAAAATAACAGAAAATGTTTCTCCACCAAGTCCGCAAGGCTTTTTACTTTTCTCTACTAAATCGATTAAGGGCATCGTCGATAATCGCTTTATTTAAATAATTTGTCTTATTCTTGCTCGATCTTGCCTCCTCCTACCTTCCCGAACTTAATTGAAATGATAAAAGCGATGCACTTAGGGTTCGACGGATAAGATAAATCGATTCCACGATCCCCACAGTTCCCGGTAACGAAAAATTCAATTTTCATTCCGATGCTTTTAATTCGCTCTCGCCGGATTAAATTCGGTAAAAAGATTTTCAATTTCTAAAGACCACTTCAATTTCGAATCTTGTTACTTCGAATAATGAAACTGCATTTCATCGTCCAGAAATTTTTATTCTCGCTGCTGTCGTGAAAAATTCGACTGTTGTACATCTTACGATGCGACAGTGAAAAATCTTACATTTTTAGAAGTCTCGAGAAATGTGTTGAGTTGTTTAGAAAATTCTGCAGAGATTTTTCGTCCGAATTCAAAACAAAAAACGTAAAACGATCGATGAACGATTTAAGAATTTCAGGCTTCCACGCCGGTTCGTTGTATCGTCACAAATGTTGTGACACGGTTTTGTCTCCTCGCCGCTCAAAACGTTCCAGCGGCCGTGATACACTTGAAAAATATTTCGCGGTCGGTTTGCTTGTTGTCACCCTGCCAACTCGATTGTTTCAATGCTCGCCACGTGTGCTCGATGTACTTACTCGTAGCCTCCTGGTCGAAACGGCGAAAGTTCCTGGAAACGATTATTCCTTTGACGAGAGCAATCGATAAGCCCGCGCCGCGCCGTCGAGCAACGAAAATCATATATTTTCATAAATAATGGAATGAATTTAATCATCGTAGGACGCGCTATTCGTATAATGCTTGATCAATTATAAAAGGTAAACGATAGATAAAACCAACTCTCCCATTGTTGTCGTAAAAGCATAAAATCCGCTGTCTACTTATCAGACTTCCGATTAGACTGTCCGCAGACAGGCAGATCGTGTATCGTCCGGTATTATCGAAACGATAGGGACAATTCGACCTTGATTCTGTGTCGGACAATGCGTTGTCCCTTGGGGGAGTAGTCTCTAAAGACTGCAGGTACATACACGCGATGCGACCATAATTCCGCGGACTATATCGGAGAACAGACGTAATCCGCGGCGAGTGCTGATTAGAACCGCGACGCACGGTCCGGTATACCGATATAGAGATTATAATTCGGAATAGCGGGAGAGGAGAGCCATAGAGAGAGAGAGAGAGAGAGAGAGAGAGAGAGAGAGAGAGAGAGAGATATGTGTAGTATCGGGCGCATTGTTTTCGAAGCCTAAACGGTGCGCGGAATTACCGGCGCGGCGGAATGCGATCGGTGGAGCAATGCGGCCTCGTTACCGCATTAGCGTAATTAGACGTCTGTTACAGATCGCGGGGGACCGGTAAACGCGCAGCCGCGCTTATAGTTAATGTCGCATTACACGACCGGCTAGCATCTTCGCGTTGATAATTGAGATGCGACCGATACCGTCGGGGGAATTATGTTTCACCTCGAATTGAACGGCGTGCAGCTGCAATTGAATGCGCGTGCACCGCGATACGCCCGCCACGCTGGCAATCGCGTAACGTGCACGTCGACGCGACGGGTCCCGGTAAACTCGTGCGCACAGAGAAGATGCGCAAGCGAGTGTACCGTTTTGGAAGTATTCGCGCGTTCGTCGTTGGGCTGCGGATCCTTGCGTGGAATAAAAATTTTCGGTGCATCGGAATCAAATGTTAACGCAGTATCTACCGCGAGTTATTTTAGTGTATCGTTAACAAGTTATTTGCCAGCGATTATTTTAATGCGTTATCGGGGTGCATCGGAAACTGAAGGAAGTTCCAGAATTTATGTTTCTGTTCGCGCTTCTTTGTTCGCTGCAAATATCGCCGGATGGGACACTCTACCGAAAAGAAAGTTTGCGAAAGTACCTGGTGAAGTGTCTCGGAGAACGACGCCGCCTTAATCGGGGAACAATTACAAGATAACCCGTCGTTATCGGTGCAAACGAACATCTCCCCCGCAGCAACGGGTTCATATTCCTGTCGGAGAAGAACTTTTATTTTCGTAGGAATGGACGTCGGCTTGGGATATCTTTTCGAGCCGGTTCCGCTCGGAAAACAATGTAATTCGAACAGCAATTAAGATTTCGGTTGTGTTTGGCGAGCAAGCCGAGAGAGCCAGGCCGGTGTCGATACTACTTTCGGAAAGTTCGTTGCCGATCGTTCCGCGATAAAACGACAACGAACGTGGGAGAGAATCGAGTCGGACCGGTAGTTATTTCCATCGGTAGCATTCTTCTACTCCACCGAATGAATCAAACGGAACATCATTCTTCGATTCTTACGAAAATGTCTCCCATTGCTCAACCAACACATTCTCTGTCAGGTTAGACTCGAAAAGCCGCGTTACATATTCCAGAAATCCGAGCAACGTTGTGCACAGCGCGCAGCGCACAGTTTTTATTTAAAGGGTGTAACGCGTGCCACGGGCGTAAATAGATTAAACGCAGGTAACGAAACAACCAGGTCGAGAGCGTTACATAAACGGCGACGAGCAGACGTCGTCGTTCCGCGACTCCATAAAACTGAGCACGATCCCCTAAATGACGAGTACCCGAGCCAAACGACACCACCGAGCCGTTATACGGATACGAAGAGACTCTGCGAGGGTCGTAGGATTCTCCTGCGAACATCTGCTCGATAGGTTCTAACCTTGCTTGGCCTAAAAACCCTTAAAAACGTCTTCTCCGTGACCGGAACCCGATCTCTCGACTCTAACGAATTACCCAAAGTTTCTCGCACCACGATCTTCTTAGATGTGCATACAACGATTCGAATCAGGATGAAAGAGAGAGAAACGAACAATAAATTAGACGAATTTCTCTCTACGCGAAAGAAAAATACCCTCAACCTCGAAGATGTTCCGGATTGGAGCGTGGAGCAGAATAAACCATTAAAAAATCGCAAAAGCCACAGCGGGAGTGTGTAATAAAACGTCCCGAAATGTCTCTGTCGGGAACGGTTCGGTTTTCTTGGCGTTCGGCCGTTGCCATAAGCGTTTCCGGGAGCCAGATCTCGAAACTAAGCGATAGATCGTCGTTCACCGCGAAGGACACAGCCCCCGTTGGCCGTCATTTCTCAAAACGCCTGTGTTTCCCCTCCGGCGTAAGACCTTTTACCCACTTACCGCCACTTTGCGCTAATTGATTTCAAGTGTAACGAATTGTTTCGGGCGTGTCGCGACGAACGGGGCGAACCTGCGCCCACCAGCCAGACAAATGGCAAGCGTTGTCACCCCAACAGTGTCGCCAGTTCCGCAACCCCCACGCCTCGGATGGGACGATGTTTGCGGCGAAGAATTCGCGATGACGCGACACACGAGACCCTGCCCGGGACACCGAGCTCTTAATTCACCGGGAAATTATTAATGCACCTGGGAATTCTCGCCGGCAGTTGTCTCGCCGCGTCGCGCCGCGCCGCGCCGGCGACAATTACGCGGGCCCGAGTATCGCGCTGCTAAATTCTTTTGTCGCGACCTGCTAGCGAAGAAGCCGCAGACGATGGCTCGTCTAAAACTGTTAGACAGCCGAGACGTCTCTGGAAACTCGACTAATTGCGTAGCCTCTTTTGGGAATCGGTTAACGGGTTGACAGCGAGTAAGCTGCGATATACGTTGATTCGAAAGATGATTGAAGCAATTCCAGTGGGATTCTCGTTTCTCGGGATTCGTTTCATACAATTGACTGTACCGTTATTGAAATTATGAACATTGTTTGTTTTTTTGTGAATTGATCGTTTAAAAATATTCTTTCGCAGAGAGACTGTGCGTTTCTTATCGATACGTGTTCTAATATTTTCTGTTCAACGCGGTACCGAAAGAGACAAGCTGCGCGATGAGTTCGCGAAATGAGTAGCCGGTATGTACATTTTCAGCGAGACCGTGGTTCTCTTTTTTCTTTTTTTCGTTGGCGAGCGAGAGTTTACCGAGGATCCTGGAAATTTCATAAATTACCGTGTGCGTGGTATATTCCGGAGGACGAATCCTGCAGCCATTTTCGACCCGTGTCCTGTTTCGGCTCCCCGGGAATGTCTCTCGGTCCCATTATTATGCAAACGCGTGTACGAAGGCGGCCGGTAAGGTAACAGTAAACAGTCAAATTAGGAGCGTGACAAGCCCGCTGACACTGGCATATTAGGTTGTCAGGCTTCTTTCGCCTCGGGAACCAGCAAAAATCCTTCTGGTCCCGCGACCTCGAATAATGAACGATGCGGTGTACGCGTCACGCGTAATGATAAAAATCAACGAGAAAAGCCGCACGGAGATTTTTGCAAAACTACCGACAGTCTCGGCAAAGTTTCCAATTTTACTGGCTTGACGCAAAATATTGGAAGCAGTGCAGTTACTTCGACTTTATTAACTGCAAAATGTCACTGCGTTGGTAATTTTTGCGTCGGAGGGAACAATCGAGTCCAAATGAAATTTTGCTGAAAAAACTTTCGAATCGTTTCCAATAAGAGTTTAAGCAAGCAGCGCAAACCGTGCCATAACGTTGTAGATTGTATCTTGTCTCGGTCAGGATTTTTTCTACGGCATTGTCTTGCCGGTTCTTTATGCCAGCGGCAACGTCCTATTGTTTTTTCCTCGACACTAAAAAGTCCGCGGTCCGGCAATAAAAAGTTCGCCGGGACAAAAGTTAATGACACCGGGCTGCCTCGTAATGTACGATCGCGCAGTATATAATCTATGAAATGCGCGAACACTTTTGTTTCCTCTCTTTCTTTCTTTCTTTCTTTCTTTCTCTCTCTCTCTCTCCCCCTCTTTGCCGTATATTTTACGTTTAACCGACCGCGAACGTGGAACGAAAACACGATATGCGTGTTGCATACGCGAAAATCGTGCCCTCGGAACGTCGCGCGTCGCGCTAATTGATGGATTCTTGTCAGATATCACGTTGCGAGATTCGTCGCGGATTCTTTCGAGAAAATATTCCGAGCAAATCGTGACACGCAACTCTGAGGCATTTTTATTGAAATATCTGCATACCGCAACCGTGGTATGCGAGAGAATCGTGTATCTCTCGATCGTGGAACCGTGCCTGCTCGTGTGTCGCAGTCGATCGGAAATCTTCTGTGATACGAAATAGGTTGTTGCGGAACTTTCGTAATACATGTTCACGTTTAATATCGCTATGTGCAAACTACTTGATCGTGTTCGATAGCGTTTTATTGTTTCCCAAGTTTTCTCATACTCGACCACGCTGTTCGCTTTGCGAAAAGTAAAATGACCGAGTCATTTTTAAAATGCTTGGGAAGAATTGTTAAATGTATGACCGCGATTAACGAACGAACCGTTAAACATTGCAATTTATCTTTCAGATCGGTTCGAAAGTTCGAACGCGATACATCCGACAAGCGTAAGAGCCAGCGAATTCGCGTTCCATTTTAATTCCCTCCTCGAAGAAAGAATGAAACTCGCCTAACAAGACCCCGCACGCATCTCTCGTCGAAGAAACTTGCAGATAAGAAGTTAGCGTGTGCGTAGCGAGCAACGATTTCTCGTCGGATCAGGGTTGCGATTAGCAGTGTACGCGGTAGGAACTTTGAAATCGATACTCATTGGACTCCGTCGATCTCTAGGGATCGTTGACCAGCCACGCGCGCGACGCTATGTGCATTCTAGCTGATGCAGTTGCAAGCAAAATGCAGCTCGTTCAACCATCGAATACGGAAACCTCTCTTCCTCGACGATGCTACTCGAATTCGATGGGTCAAGAAGCTTAACCCTCTCGAGCCTTGTTGTACTTGACCGATGAACAAGATCTTGCGTAACTCTAACTGGAGGTTTTGACTTTAACAATGGAGCTAGGGCTCCGGTGCGATGCACGTCAATCGATGTTAGGGTTATCGATTCCAGAAGTCAGGAAGTAGCTAAGATAGTCCGGGGGTAGGAGTTTACCGAGCAAAAGTTGTTTATCGGCTACGGGTTCGGTAATTTGGGCGAGAAACCTCGATAATGTCTTCGATCCTCGAGCATCTTGAGGATTCTACCGAGGATAGCGCAATAATGTTTGGTGCTGTTCGATGGCTGTTGGAATCTTCTGATTATAGTCTTGCAACTACTTGTCGGTAGGGTATTCTACGCTTCGGCTAGTTCCCGATATCTCCTTGTATCGAATACTGCTCGGTGTTCGTTGTCTTTTCTGGATGTAAACATTTTATGCCGACAGCGTGTTTTAGCTTTGGGAAATTTAAACCTTCCCGGAACGATTTACTTGCAATTAGTCTAAACTGTGCAATCTCTGCACAGTTTTCCGCAAACTTTTCATCAGACTTTTCTTTCTTTTAATATTCGACGAGCCAGCGGGGGATTTTCGGGGGATTACAAGTTGGTCGAAAACTTTTCGGAATTTTGAGTGAAACGCCTCCTTCGACGCCGTGCTGTCGAAGCAACAGACACGGCCGCGGGGCGAATAGTTTTGAGCGACGGGGCACGTCCGTCCGCAACGTGATCGACGTAATCGGTCGGCTAATTGAAAAAAGTAGTCGACGATCATCCGCCGCGTCTATTTTTCTCCGTGTCCGTCGACTTTTTCCACCGACGAGGACGATGATCGTTGACGCGGTATCAAGATCGATGAGCGAGCGATAAAGCTGCTCAACTGGTCCCGTTTGGCAACCTCTCCGCATTTTTTACCCGAATATGATCCCTCCGAGACGCGTACGGGATTCTCGAACCCGTCGCATTCTTCGAACTTTGTCTCGTGATCGCTAATTGGAGGAATCTGTACAACGATGCGCATATATTAGCTGTATATTTTCAAGGAACGACAACAGCTCGGAGAGCATCTTTCCCTAAAAAGTTCTGGAACTGTTTTGCTAATTGCTGGCAGTTAGTTGCGAAAACACGAAAGGACCCGGCTGATTTCGTAGAAATTTCGTAAAATTTTTCAAAGTTCCGCGGAAATAGAAAATTAGATGTTCCCGCCGCGCCGCCGGGAAGAACTAGTTCTCAAATTAACGGTAACGCGTTCTCGGTTTTCCCCGGTATTCGAAGTTGCTTTCGCCTAAACTCCCTCGCATTTGCGCGGATAAAAAGCAATTGAGGGCACGGCGCGGCATCGCGTCGCGTCGCGTCGCGTACACGCGAAAGAAAAAACCCACCGCACGGTGGTGTTAACAAGAAAGTTTAATAATTGTTTGAACCGTGGGGATTCTTCTTATCCGAAAAGTTTCTTCGGGAAGCTTGCATCGATTAAGAGCTGACTCTGAGGGATTATTTTGGAACGTCGTAAAATTCCATCGAATGCAGTCTTCGAGGAAACATCGTTAAAATCACAATTTAATTTTTCTTCCGGGCGGGATTAACGAAATAAAAATCTAGCGAGAGTCTAACGACATTTTTATTTCGCTCGCGTAGCTCCAGTTTTGCAAATCATGGCGCAAGATGAAAGGATTTTAATCGTTACGGGCTCTACAGTGATTTGCGGCCATCCGTCATCCTGCTGACAGATTCCGTTCTTTGTTAATTAAAGAGAGCGAAATAACAAGATCCGACGCAGTCAAACTTCTGTAACGAGTTCTAAAATTCTAGGACAATTCTCGAAGCGAAGCACGAACTTTTGTATTAATGTCCGAGGACCATCCAAAATCCTATTCCCCGCGTTAGTCGACAGAAATTTGCACCTGCACAAATATACGAGGTACGAATTGAACCGAATCAGGTAGAAATTTCTTTTAATAACGTTTCTCGCGATTCGCAGCGCGGGGATCTGCATTCTATTAACGATAAAGTATATTTTTCTGTTTCCGCGTTACGCGTCTCGTTTTCTGTGAAAATAGAGACATATTCTCGAGTGATATCGAGCAACATATTTTCTTTCCGCGACGGTACCGGGCGACGACGCGGCGCGGCGGCGGGGTACGTGTGCGCGTTTCAGCGGCTTCGCGACACACGGTAAAGAACCGACGAGCCACGTTGAAATTAGATTTGTCCAGCTGATTCCGTTCTTCTTGGATCTGGTTCCTTTTTGCTCGCCGCCGCGTTTCTTCCCATTTCGCCGGATACGCCTGACGCTCTTCCAATGGCTTCCAACTTGATTCGATTCCCGGACAACACCGGAAACAATTACGTCAGCGCGCGACATAACTGACAATCTATCTGCGGGGAACGCTCCCCGAACAGCTCCGTCGGATAAAAAACGATCACTGCAGCGGGCGCCGATAAAAATCTCGAAAATGAAACATCAACCTTCGTTTATCGATCAGCGCGCCGCTATCGCCGCGATGTATCGCGGTTCGCCAGGAGGGTAGATAAGCTTTTCGCTGAAACGCGAAATCGCATTGTTTCCGGTGGCATTTTTCTGTAAATAGCTGCTTCAAATAGATGGAAAAATTCTACAAATTTTTACGGAATTTTAGACGAGAGGATCCATTTCCATTCGAAAGCAGAATTGGATTGTTTAAAGTGGCAATTTTGTGTAAATACCTGGTTCAAATTGGTAGGACGCTGAAACTTTTAAAAACTCCGCAGTCCTAACCTAACCTAACCTAACCTAACCTGCCCCTGTACAAGTTCGCTCACGGTCCCTTCCAGCGATCAACTATGGAGGCAGTGGAATTTCTGCAAAGCTGCCATTCATCGTCACCGATCTCCGATCGGGAAACCTCTCGGCGTGTCGCAATAAATCAGAATTCAAATCTAATCCAATCAAAAACGGTTTCCCGGTGGCTGGGACCGGTTATTTTTCACGGGGCAATGGGATCGCGTCAGCCGAGCCGTAGCAGCCGGGGAATTGAAATTCGACATTTTCAAACAAGTTTCTGCGCCAGGGCCGAGTTAAACACACTTCGACGTTGGTTTACCGGCGCGAGCATTGTAACCGAGGAGCGCGCGATACGCGGTGCCAAGGAGCCCTGTGAAACACCCCTTATGCCACCTGCACGGCCCCCACCTATTATGTATCGCGACGATGGTATGCGTGCGTGTAACTCCGCGGAAGTTTCCGCCTAAAGATTTCCAGTGGGAGGCCTCGAGCAAACTTTATCTTTCGAGTGGCTTGCCGGCAACTGAAACCCGGTCGGTGTGTTAAACCAGCACCCCGACACCACCCCCGCACGCTTCTTCTCTTCTTTTCTGCCTGCACGCCTCTTCCGTTACTTTCTTCTTCTTCTTCTTCTTCTTCTTCTTCCACTACTACTACTACTACTTCTACTTCTACTTCTACTTCTACTTCTTCTGCTTCTTCCTCCTCCATTTCGTAGCCAAGCCCTGGGAAAGTTTGCTGCGAATCGCGCTCTATGCGACTGGAACAATCGGGTATAGACTAGAACTCCTAGGCGAATTTAAATAGTTAGACGCACGGTTGTACATAATTGTACTCATTCGTTTCTCTGGTAAATGCTTCAAATAATGTTATGTAAGCGTAAAATAAGAAATATTTTCGCGCCCTCGTGGTGGCTCTTAGTCTCAGTATTTTCGAGGATTTCTATTTCGCGTGGTCCAGTATCTACACGGTATCTACATCACCGCGTCGAAACGTGTTCGAACAGTACGATATTCGCGATAGAGCCCCGCCGCGCCGGAACTGATTCCCTCGGAAAATATAAATCAAAGCGGGCCAGGAGGGTTTTCGTTTTCGCGAGAATTCATTTTGACGATACGTGGATGATGCTCCGCGCCTCCACGGACGTGACCAAAACTCGAGCCAATGCATTTTCTTCGTCCTACGATAGTTTCCCGGTTGGCGGGGTATAGTTCCGAGACCTCGATCTCGCACGGAGTCGTTTAGTAGAATCTTGGATAGGGAAATTTATGTTTGCCCCCTCCGGCGACGACGAGAGGGATCTGGAGGATGAGAGATGAAGTTTAACATTCATATTTCCGGTTATGGACGGCGCTCGAGCTACGGTCCGGTCTATTAACCCTAAAGCGACGTTACCAGGCACTCGCGTTAGCTCTACTTCGTTCGGAGTACCTTGAAACTTTCTTTAGAACCTTCTTTAACGGAGTAATGCCTTTAAAGGGAGCACCCGACACGAGTGACCAAGGTCTGACGGCACAATAAGGGCCGCAGAAAAGTTTCCGCAGTTTCTCCTACCCTCTGAGCGAGCATTGTTATGCCAGCATCGTGAATCTTATGCACCTACTCGCATACCCTCCGGGGACCTCGACAAAGCGACGATCGCAGCAGCTACTTCTTCAGCTTTCACGGACGTCGCGGATCGAATTTCTGGAAAATTATTTGGCACGCGTGCGAATATGGAGAAGCTCCAGCCTGTTTTGCAAATTTCAAAACCAGACAGCGATGTACATGCATATATCGCCAAACCCAGTCTCCTTTGATAATGCAACGTTGCGATCGAAGTACGACTCTTTGCGCGCGATCTAACCAACATTCGTGCCGATACATCGCAAAACCAATTATTCCGAAGCAAGGGTTCAAAAACGAGAGGAAATCCACCGACAGGAACCGAGTTGCGTTTAAACGAATTCCAGCGTTTCAGCAACAAAAACGGGAGCATATAAGAAGCGGTCGGCTCGCATGTAGGTCGGATTGGGCCAAAGGTAAGCGAGTACATTGCGGGGCCCTCCCATGAAACGCGAAGCCGCCGACGATTCGCGTGTACCGTTGCGAAAATTGTTTTTCCCTTCGGAGCCGTACGAGCGTGTCTGCGCATTTCATATTACTTTGGAGCGGCTCGGCGTAAGCGGGTGATGAAGAGGCTCGTAAACAGTGTAAAGGGATCAACGGGGTCTATGGGTGTCGTTCTCCAAGATTAAAGGGACCATCCTGTAGATCAGGAGTCGGAGACGCTCGAGAAGGGTGCACTTTGCACCGACGGCGGCAGCGGCGGCAGCGGCGGTAGCGGCGGCGAGGGGGTTGAAAACGCAGCGAGCTGAATATGCGGACGCGCAAACAGCCGGGTCGAGTAAATAGTGTTTATTGCCTTTCAGAAGCGCCCGCTACTTTATGCCGGGACGCCGCGCCGGCACTAGCAAAAACTCCGCGAGGGAGAGAAGAGGAAACAAAGAGTGGCAGTCGGTTAAATTTAAATTATATGCTGCGCGCGCGCATGCCCGAAACTTGCGCTCCGGATTTTAATTAGCCCGCGAGTCCATACGCTTCGGAATCCTGTGGAACTGTCCCGGGGACCTGCCAACAGTTGTCGCGACGATTCGAGCCAACCGGGCGAAAAAATTCGGCTTCGATTCTTGACGCGGTGGCGCACAAGATTTTTTTCTCGAAGAAACGAATCAAACAAAATTGCTTCGGGCAACTCTCGATGTCGATCGGTTAACGCTCAATTAAACCTCGTCGTGCCTCGAGGGGGTGGTTTCTGTGTCGGTGATGCGACGTCAGAAAACAATTTCCTTCGGCGACGCTCGCGCTCGTTTTTCTCGACGTGTGCTCCATCCACGGGGGGAGGATGGTGTCGGTGAACAAGCGGGGGCGTTTCGCCGATTACAAGGGCCCCGAAAGGAAACTCTTTTCCGCGAGGAAGCTCTGTCAGAAAATTGCCTGCCGCGATTAAGCGTTAATCTCGGCGCGCCGCGCCATGGCGAAACCCTCGGATGCGGCGGATAAGGCGGTTATACGCGGCCGAGCCGCGACGCGGTGCCTTGCTGGGGAAAACAGGGCGAAAAACTTGCCGGCGACAAAAGTTACGAGTGTTGGAGGCGAATCGACCCCTGGCCACGCTAACGACCACCATAATTAGCCTCCCTCTCGAAGTTTCGACCCTCTTCTACCTGACTTTTCAATTTCTTCGGGGATTCCGCGTCGAATTCCGCGCCGATGGATAAACCACCCGTAGTTCTTGTCTTAAAAATTTCTTCGTTCCTTCTTCCGCCCCGACGGATTTTTTCTCCCACTTATTCGCGTAATCCGCAATTATCGATGTGGGTCAAGAATCGTTTAAGATCGCTCGTTCGTCGTTCCTTCAAGTTTTTAACTGGCTGTGCGATAAACTTTTGTTCGGTCGATTTTCTCAAATCGATGAGAGCCATTAAGTTGCTTAGCGACCGAATAATTTGTTTGTCCAATAATAAATTTAAAGACCAACGATCGTAGAACCTCTTCCGTTGTAAAAAGGTTGAGTCACGGTACCTGTTTCTTTTCCCAATATATTTGGTGGACATTCGATAGATTGTCTCGAATTCGATACGTCGTACGACGATCGTTTAACTGTCTCCCAGCTAAAAAATTGCGGACAAAGCGAATTCCAATGACACGCGAATCACCGAGGGTCCGAAGACAATAGCTTCGCACGAAAGATGGAAAAATGATTCGTTGTTTCCGCGTTGTTTCCCTGTGAAATACGAGCGTCGTAAACGTCGGCGGAATTAGCGTACGAATAAATTCTTCCCCATATCTATCTATCTATCTCTCTCTCTCTCTCTCTCTCTCTCTCTCTCTCTCTCTCTCTCTCTCTCTCTCTCTCTCTCTCTCTCTCTCTCTCTCTCTCGATTCACAGAAGAACGATCAGTTCATTCGTGTGGGAATGAATTCCGGTGTGTATCTATTACCGGGAACTGTAAATCCGTTTCCGGTATGAAATTTAATCCCGCGATAATTCGATTTCAATTTCGTTTAACAAAGCACAGTACCGTTCGTGCTCGATACGGGGAAACCCCGCTGACGAATAATAAAAATTTTGCGATGCCCTCGTTTAATCGTTGCTCTATCCACCTATATGTTTTTCCACAAATAGTATTTTCTATAGCAACCCTGTTTAATAGTCTTCGTCGTTGTCAAATTTACCTTAATCGTTTTTGAAAATTAAATTAGTTCGATCGAGTTACAACAAATTTGATTACAAGTTGTGCCAAAGAATTACGAAATGATATTTCAGCTGTTAATATTCGATGAAATCATCATAATTTCCGCAGCTCAGAATCGGCTGATAGACTGTTCGTTTCGCAGAAAAATCCTCGCTCTACTTACGGGGAAGCCCGTGCTCCTAGTTTAAGCGGGTTTGGTTTTCCCCTTGCAACGCGGTGCTTGCGTCGCGCGAGCGATCGGCCTGTCGCCGGAACGGAAATTAATTCCGATTCACAGTTAATACCGCGGCAAATGCGTTTCCACGTAATTCGATGTATGCGTCGCCACGTATTAACGCGACGCGAGTTTAACTGGTTGCTCCTATTTAAAAGTCGAAACTAATTTTGCCGTGGCTCTCGTGAACGTTGTATATATGTATCTCTATCTTTCTCTCTCTCTCTCTCTCTCTCTCTCTCTCTCTCTCTCTCTCGCCCTCGCTCACCTTTCGGTTCACGGTTTTCTCTTTACGAGCGACGCAACTTTTAGACACTCCCGGATACACAGAGCGGCGCGTTTAACGCATCACCATTCCTCACAAAACTCCCGTCAGATTTTCTAATCTTATTTCTGATACGACGTTTCGGATTTACCAATTATGTTTCAACTGAATTCTCTGCATGTATTTCATTTATTCGGTGTTCAGCATCCGTCGAATTTCCACTTCGCATAGATTTCTTGATCTGCTGGAATTTTAGTAATTTTTCAGTAGCATCGTCAAGAATTTTGCATCGCAACAAAAATTCTCACGGACAGATAAACGTCTCCGGGATATGTTTGTCGACAAATATCCACGTCAGCTGCAAGATGGTGGCTCTTTCCCGATTTCATCCACGAAAAATCAACTCTCCAGCAAATTCCGGGAGGTGTCGCAAGGTTCCGAGGACCGACCTTTTCGCTTGCGTTGACACGTGGTCATTTCAATCACGACGTTTTAGTACTTTCGAACGAGCAATTCTCTGGAAATTTCGCGCACAGCATGGCGTACAAGATTTTACGAACCGGCGCTCGGCGCGGCGGCAAGCTTTTATTACTCAGCGTCCTCCAAAAATGCAGACTCAAAATCCACTAAGTCGAAGTGTAACAAAAAATACAAATTTGTGAAACCAATTCTGTAGAATACAAATTAGTACAACACCGACGACGCGAATTTATGGGAACCGGCTTTAAAAGCATTCGAGCAACTTGTAAATCTGCGCGGAATAGGATATCGTTGACAAATAAACTGTTTATCCGTTCGCCGGGCGAATAGATTTGAGTTAATGAATTGGATGGTTCGTTTTATCGACAGATTCAGTTTCTCGGCGAATCGTCCACGGAGATGAGAATTATCGGTCGAACAAAGGTCGAAAAAACCGGTCTCGCCAATACGTCGCAATCAACTGGCTTAAAGTCGAGAGGATCGAGAAGGAAATCCTCGCTCGATCCCCCGCGTTTCTCGACACGATACGCCGATTATAATTTACTTTGACCCCGACCTCTCTTTTTCTCTCCTCCCCCTCCCCCCTCCCTCTCTCCCTCTCTGCGAAGTTTCCGCGTATCGGTGGGAAAAACTCGGCTTCGATCTACCAGATTCTCTTCAATTAACTCGCGTCTTTGAGACCGCGGAGCTTTCGCGACAATGATTCAATTAAAAATTTGGGACGAAAAAGGTCGCCGATGGTTCCCGAAGATTTCTCTGAGACCCTTCGTTTGTCCGAGGAGAACATCATAATTAAAGTGCACATTCGGAAATCTGGTTCGCTGTATTGTACCATGGAAGGAGGAGATTAAACTTTGTATCGATGCATTGGAAACAGCAGGAAAGAAGAGTCTTTTTTTCCGAACGAATGCCTGCACCGAAGCAACGAATTGTCCCCACTAGTGTTTGTTTTTATAAATTGGCCCATAAAACGTTGGATTCGCGAAACAATTTACGTTTTGGCACGGCAAGTGATTCTACACTCAATAGAGAATAAAAAATAAAAATATATATATTTTTATATAGAACGGCGTTTGTTCGAGCGAATCATTGTTCCGTAAATCCGATTCATGCATCGATCACGCTGTGAAGTAGCAATGTATCTGGCTTGTGCTTGCTGTTTCTACTTACAGCGAACTCGTGCGCTGTGGCGCTGTGGCGCTGTGGCGCTGTGGCGCTGTGGCGCTGTGGCGCTGTGGCAATTATCTGCGAATCTACTGTTCAAATACACAGGACTTTTCTCAATTGACTCGGTATAAATGAATAAATACAGCAGTTAACAATATTTTTAATTTACGGAATTACTTTGATAGCAATCAATGAAATATTCGCGTAGAATGGTCGAATAAAATATTTTCGAAAATGCAATAAATGTAAAATCGAGTCGCAAGAATATATTCGGTCATCGATTAACCACAGATTTGATACAATAGAAATAAAGTCCAATAAAAGCGCATCGTTTAAAAATATTGCTTTTTAATATTCGTTTAAATGACTCGAAAACGTAGTAAACAGAAAACAGGATAATAAAATGAAACAAGGATACGGTAAGAATATTCTAAAGAATTTAGAATATAAACAGAAGAACGATGTATAAAAGAAAAGAATTTGGAAACCGCGTAGAATTCGCTTGATGCAAACGAAATGTCCCGGTCACGAAACACGCGTAAACGAAGCCACGTATAAATCAGTGTTCCATTATTTCAGCGTGAAGGAATACGGTAACAAGCTTGATTTTTGGGAGCATCTCGTTACCATGCGGGAACGCGACAGTGTCGGGAGAGGGTTCGCTCCACAACCGAATTACGCAATTATTATACTTGCATGAGGAGCCCGTGTCCTGAATGGAAAGTCACGCGAGGGACTCAAACAAAGATTCATAGAGCGGGCCGAGAGAGTTTCGCGTAACGAATCGTCGCACGGTTCCGTTCATCTCTGTCAGACGGCAAACTCGCGTCTCCATAGATATTCCGAGAGAACAGGGGACGCTCGAGCGCGTCCCCGGCTCGGAATTACCGGATATCGTTGATCGCGATTTTCCATTGAAAACGATCGTCGATAACTGCCGCAAACCGGCGCCAATTCAGCCGCAAACGCGATGGAAAACATTTTCTGCTCGGAATTAATATCCGCTTGACAATATCGTAACTTTTCGAAAAGCGAACCGAACGACGTGAATTTTTCTGCGAATTCAGAAGGGCCTGAAGAGAAAAGATTTTTATATGAATTTTAAAATTACCACTTCGGTTCTCCTCTCAATTTTAACATAAAAAAAAGACTTTGGAAAAAACGAGTTCAGAGGTATGAAAGTAGAAAGTTTACCTTTTAAAATAAGCGCCGGTAGAACATTGTAAGATTTTTTTGCTCGAAGTTACAGTGGTTGGAAGATGTACGATCGTTCGGTTAAAATTCAGTGTTACCATTTGAAGTAAATAATTCGGAAGCTCTCCTCTCTAGTTCTTTCTCTCTCTCTCTCTCTCTTTCTGTTTCTCTTCTCTGTGTTGATTGCAGCGATACAGGAACGATAGTGAAAATGCTACTGCAGTATTCAATGTCCCGTGCAAGCCAAATCTCCGCCAACTACACCATAAACGAACCGTACACTCGCACGAATATCATTTCCACGCGAGGCCGAATCTATTAGAATTAATTAATAAGTTATTTAAACGGCAATAGGGCCGCTCTGCCGAACCAATTAACTCCTGCTCGCGGGGTAATTAGTGAGCGGCAGTCAGCGATTCCAGGGGATATCAAAGCCCCGGTGAAAAATTAATTTTTTGTGTCTCTACCTACCAGTGCCGATACGCGATCGTTTTTATACTTCGAGTATTTCGTTCATGGTTGGGCCGGTAGGGAAGCTTCGGCTACATTTAATCTGCAGATATATACGAGAGAAAATGGATACGATGCTTTTATCTGTCATCTATCCTTTTTATATCGGCTTTAAAAGGATCTCAAAAATTCATGGAACGCTCGGATCATTTACGTTACATTTTTTTGAGAATCGAAATTACGATTCAGTTTTATTCCTGTTTATGGATAGCTAACGAAAGAAATGCGTGAAGAATACATATATGTATTTAGGTATGGTCTGATCGCGTGTTTAATTAATTCGGCTTCTTTGTAGTTATGGGACTGTGCGTATAATGCTATCAGAGAACGCGCATTAATTCAGATCGTTGCCGATAAGCTGCAGAATGGCAGGAATAATTTATACGATTTATGGTTATGCTGGTTTTTTAATGTCATAATGCAAATGTTTATGGTCGGTTCAGAAGAGATCAGCGTAAATAGGAATCAGTTTGTTGAAACGAAATCATGTACTTTATTGGGTTTTATATTTATAAATCTTGACACAATTTGTTCAGTAGAAAATTCATTTTTGTGGACAAACTTAACGCTAGATCAAAAAGTGACTCTCCCGAAAATCGAGCTAATACCTAAATAACAACCTATACAGATCAAAGAGAATCGTTCCATCCAAATCCACGCGAGACTCGTGGATCGACTCTCTGAATCTCGACTCTCGACTCTCGACTCTATGAATCTGCGAGCTTCAAAGGAGAACAGCGAAGATCCACGAAAGCCATCGCGATTCCGGGGACTCTGCGAAAAACCATCGCTCCGTTTAAACAAAAAATCCACTAGCATAGGCTTATCGGAAGGTTTCTTGGGAGGAACGAGTCCCCGGAGCTTATCCGAATCTCCTTTCTCGCGGAAGGGAACGGCTCCCGCAAACCGTCTTCGCCTCGAGCAGTCTTCGAGGAGGAGAGAGATCCCGGGTTGGCGCGGGTTGTTGCGTTTAATTTCTGGAAAATTCTTGCTGGCGTTAATTTAACCGTATCTGCGGGGGTAACGTACCGCGAGACCCCTTTCAGATTATTACATCGTAACCGGGGCTGCTCGGGTCGAACGGCGGAACGACAATCGCGGTTTCAAACAAGGACTCTCTCTCTCTCTCTCTCTCTCTCTCTCTCTCTCTCTCTCTCTCTCTTGCTAGCTCGTTCTCTTCAGCCAGCTAGGAGAAGTGGCTCTCGCACTAGATTCGCGCATCCAACTCGCATTCGTAAGATACCGGCGCTATCGTGGCTCCACCATATACCCTCCTACGTCCTCCATTGGATATCAGCGTATTTACAAGCCCATGCGCGCACAAGCATACCTACAGTCCCCGTCCCGTAGCTCGGTTAAGTATATCTCACGAGTGCAGCGACATCTAATTTGGCCGTGAAACTTGCGTTTTCAGCTGAAATTATGCCACCGGTTCTGATAACGCGATGCAACGAACGCGGGACCCGAACTGCATTTCTCAATGGCGGGATGTATGCCGAAAAAGTGGACGCGATAAAATATATCATCGACACGAGAGAGTTTACGAGACGACAATTTTGATTGATATCGTGCGCAAAACGATGCTTAATCCAGACCCTTGAATTCGAAAGAATAAATTTCCACGCCTAATACAACGCTTGAAAGCTCGACGAAGCTGTGGAGCTTTGACCAGCATTTTCAACCACGGAGTCGAGTCGAGTCGAGTCGAGTCGAGTCGACTAGAAAGGGCCCGGCGAAAGAAAGGAAGAAAGAATCAAGAGAAACAGAGCAGAAAGAAGGGAGGGAAAGCTCGGATCGAGGAATAACGAGGCTGGGGGATCACCCGGGAAGGAGGAGCGCGGGGGTTAAAAAAGGAAACGCGACATTTTTACCGCGCCAATATATAAAATGGGTTACGATCAATTGAACTCGGCGATATTGAGAGGTACCGGGCGTAGGAATGCGGTATATATCGGTGGTACAAGGCGTACGGAGGGAAACCCGATGCTCGTCGAACCTTAAAATACGTCCTTATCGTATTGGCCTGGGTACTGCGATGTCTAGGTCGAGTCCTGTAAAGGGAGGGGGACCTGTACCCGAACCTACCCGACCTATCCGAGATCGTTTCTTCCACGGTCGACGCGTTTTCGCGAACAATTCGCGGGGACGAGACAAAAGAATGCAATTCGAACGGGCGCTGCGCTGCTGTTTCAGGCTTTCGCGTTCACTCAGCCGATCCGGACCACCCTCTAACCACCCTCTATCCACCCCCGTGAACCGTCGCAGCACCAGCATCGCCGGTTTCGCGAAAACGCGCGATGCCAAGAACCCGCGGGTTGTGCTCCTGCAAATATTTCCAGACAGGTCCCGCCGTCTGAACGAACCCCTCCCTGCAGACAAAGGAGGTGGCTTGAGGGTGGGAGGGCTGGAACGGGTGGAGGACGAAGGGAAGTCTAATAAATTGTCATTTGCAGAGCGCAATACTCGTTCCGTCCGTGCAATAATCCAGGGAGGTGCGACGCGAGAGGAAACCGAGGGGAGGTCGCGATGGTGCGGTTATGCCAAATGCCATTTTTCATAGGTGACGGACACGCGCGATTACATCCGATCGATTGTTGGACTTTGCACGATGTTTTTTAGATACGTGAAGCGGCAAATTTTGAAACGGTGTACAGTAGTTCGTACATCTTTTCCGATTGTTCACCGAGGAATCCGATAAATGTGATTATTGTACGAAGCATTTGGCTAATTGCGGACAGAATCGGCATCTTTGACGGAGTTCCGGGACGGTCGTGTTCTCCTAAATGCGAAATCACGTTGCCACCCATGCCTCCGAGTTTCAAGTCTTGTTTTAAAGCAGACTCGTTTGATGTGTCCACCGAGCAACGTGTGCGACGTCTTAACGTCTCCGGTGAACTGCCGGATGCGGTCACCGCCATTTTGCCACGATCGAGAGTTGCAAACGACGCATAATTAGACTAGTTGCGCGCGGCAATTTGAACTGTTGATAATTAGCGACCGCGTAGGAACGGTATTTTCTTGGTCCCGGTGTTCGACGCCGATGTAATCGTGTATGATTTTCACCGTTTACACGCTCCACGGTATTAGAGTTATTGTACGATTCAATTTGTTCACTGGTCGAGTTTCGATGAATTCTCGGGGCGAATGGTGTGGAATTTTAATCAATTGCATCTCGGTAATTTCTGAAATTAATTTTTAAAGCCGCTATGCGAAAAATCGTGTTCGAGAGCAGAAACGGCAAAGAAATAATTTTTTGAAGATTTCTCGCAAGATATAACGAATCATCGGAAAAAGTGGATCGAATCGTCTCGAGGTCAGGACTAATTGTAAGTGGCACAGCGAAATGAATACGACTCTAACAAGCCCGTCGACGAAATCCATAAAAATTTGCGGCGAATAAAACAAGAATTCCATCGCTTACATCGGATTAAATACGTCGGGTCGGCTCCATAAATTCGATCGTGGCCCCATTACTCCGGGCCACAAAAGAGTCTTATCGATACCATTATTCCTTCTATACTATCGTTTCGTTGATATCCTGTTCAAAGCATCGTGCTCCGGACGCTCTAAAAAGTTCCCGGAGCCAGGAGTGCATTCCATTAATCGAAAGCCAATGAAAAGGGCCTAGCCGATTAAGATGGTCAAGACTGCCCTTGAAGGTTTTTCAACGACTATCGAACCATTCGAAACCTGACCAAGAAAAACCACGGTAAAATCCCTCCGAGTAAAATTTCAGCCCTCTAGCTTTCCCGCGAGAATAGTTGTTACAGGATGAATTAGATTTTGCGCTTTTTTCCGTGCATTTTTCGGTCTCCGACGCGTTCTAAAATTCTGAAAAAATGTAACATATTTTCGACCCCAAGGCGCAATTTAGAGAACTTTTTCAGATTTTTTGGTTTTTCATTTTTTACGAGCACAGTTGGCAACAAAATTTGCAACAAAAAATCAGAAAAAATTCTATAAAATGTACCGTAGTGTCCAAAATATGTGACATTTTTTCAGAATTTTAGAACGCATCGGAGACCGGAAAATGCGCGGAAATTTTCCTCGGAGGGGTTTTTCTTGGTCAGCTTCCGAATGGTTCGATAGCCATTGAAAAATTTCTACGGACAGTTGTGACCATCTTAATCGGCTGGGCCCTATCGGTCTATAAATATAACGAAAAACAGGGATGGCAAAAAATGGGACAAAGAGGGGCGGGTGGTGGGGGAGGGGGGGAGAGAGTTTAAATAAAAAGATCTCGACAGATACCTTTTCTTTGAGATCATTGAAGCTTCGCTTCGTCTAAGAACGGAATCCACCGTGAAAATGCGATTGCGGATGGTCGGGTATGGGATGATTGCAGCGAAAGGAATCCAATAAACGCACTCTCCGTCTCGTTGCTGCAACCCTGAGCTAATTACAAGAGAACAGAGTGCACGGAACACGGAGGAGCTGAAGGATTGATCGGATTTTGTCGAAGTGCAACGATCAGTGGAGCTTTCCAGTTGCCTCAGCCGGCAGATGCCAATCCAGCTTCGACGCTGATGCTCGTTGTTGCTTCCTGCGCTACTCTAACCTTCGTACTACGGCCAATGAGCTTCCACCTTGGTCAGGACGTGCATCTCGGACCGTTCGCGGTTGGAATTCACCGTGATTCCAACGAATTTTACTCCGGAACACCCGAGGGAACTTCCGTTCCTATCGCTTCACTGGAATCATCTTCGACGAAAGATCGTTCCGCGCTATCCTTTAAATCTATTTGCTAATTGTTTATTTGCCATCGTTGCGGATGAGATTGTCGTGAATTTTGTGGTATAACAAATCGCAAACAAGAAACTTGTACTCGTGTCATTTTATAGACGCATAAAACTGCAATTCCGTCGGCCATGTAATTTCGTACTAAAATAAAACGTAATCGAGAAATATGAGAAACTAGCTTTTACGAGCAGAATCGCTAATCGATATGGAGCTTGTTAGATTCTGTTTGCAACGTTTGCCGTGTTTACATGAACAGGATTGTATACTACGTTCCGCATTGTCGTCTATTTACTGTACAGTTCCAATTATCCGATAATCGATTATCAGAACTTTCGTATCATACCCGTATACTTGCGTCCTTGATAACGCGAGTTTTCGATTGTTCCCAAAGTGTTGAAAAGATAGAAAAATTTTCGATAAAATATCGTACCGTCTCGCGTCGCCCGTCGCCCGTCGCCCGTCGCGCGTCGTCGTCAAGCGCAAACTTCCCTCTCTAATTAACAATCCCAGACCAGGGAACGACAGCCACCGCTATATTTGCAGTTATTGCTAATTCAACAAACTAATTTCAGACTCGTCAAACTAGTTTTGCAGCTTGTCAAATTATTCCACCTTTGTCCGAAGGACAAATAGTCGCGTTAATCTGAAATTTCACCTGAAATTTTATCGGATGGTTATATCTGAGATTTAATCTTCGGTTTAATTGGGTTCGTTTAATTTGAAACGCGGAGGTCGCGAACCGATACCGATCAAATTTAACCCTTGCGTCGGAGAGTAAAATTTTCGAGGATGTTCAAAAATTCAACCCTGATTTTTTCGAAGCAATTTAAAATTTGTCAAAAACATCAAACTTATTTGGCGAGACGCAACATTTTCTGCGACGATCAAAAATTCGTAGTTTCGAGTTGTAAATTTGAGTAACTAACCGAAAGCGTATACCCCCGGTCGCGTACGTATCGACGCAAGGGTTACCTAGCCCAGGTTTAGGAAGAAGAAAAATATGACAAATTGCGTTTGAAAGCTGAAAAGAGGGATTCATATGAATTTCGCTATCTGTCGACAAGAGCGTTCTACAAAGTTTAGAAACCAATTGGAAACGGGTATCGGGGCACCTAGATGTTGACGCAGGAATTAATTAGTCCGTGGAAACGATGAGGGAAATATGCAAAAAATTACGTTCGCAATTCGAAACTCGCGGTTTCCGATAACAGACGAATTTTCCTTAGGCAAATATCCATATCGTCGATGCGAAAGAGCAAACAGACCGCGTTAACTGCAGCGGGGTCGCTTTTGAGAACGAGGAAGCGCTCGGCTATGTCGTTTCGACGACGCGGAAGCTCGCTCATGCTGTTTCCGGGCATTCGACACGGATCGTATCGTTAAACTCGCGGCAGAAAACGAGGAAAAGAAGTCGGGGGTGGAAGAGAGCGTGGGCAGAGGGACGATTGAAAAAGTTTCCCGCTCGATAAGTTCAACGGGCAACCGTTTTTAGCGGGGACTGGATCTCGATCACGATCGTTACGTGTCTCCGTTACGTACCCGCCGCGCCGACTGTTTCGGTGTTTATTCCGCCGCTTGTACTCGAGCACGCGATCCCACCGAAACCGTTTCTCGGAAGATTAACGAGTTAATTCGACGACACTACGGAAACAGAGCCGCTGAGAACTGCCCGGGAAGAACCGGTGATCGATAGCGAGCCGATCATGCTCGCCCGGTGCTCGATATCGAGACGGAACCGGCGAAAAAATTCCCCTGGCCTCGGATTTATTCTCTGCCTCGAAATAAAATTAGCCGGTCTCGAAATCGAAGTCTATTTATCGCAGAATTTATTTCTATTCCAGTGAAAGAGACCGTGCAAGTCAGCACAACTGGTAGACCAGTCTATTTATTTATTTATTATTGCTTTCGCAACCGAGTGGATTATTTAGCAAGTACAATATATATACATATATATGTAGAATATATGTAGATATATGTAGAATACTTTAGTATTTCAACGCCAAGAAACCCGATTTAAACATTCCATATGCTTCGATAAAAATATTCGATAAAATAGTGATTTTTTGAACAGAATTTTTGTAGAATCATGCCCTCGGGTTACACATGGGTCAGGTAATGTCAACGTTACAACAGCGATTTCGATCGATTCATTTTATTTTTCTACCCCAGTCTACGAGCTCCCGAGCTCTTCGAAAACGAAGAGTATGCTGAGTAGAATTTTTGTGAAATCACGGTCCCGGATTTTCTGCGCGCGGCAACTTCGCTCCGAACAGATGTAGATTTGTTTCCGGTCACCGCTTTTTACTCTCGATCGATTCAGATATCTAATTACAGAACTATGCGTCGTTGAAAGCGATCGAGCATAGAATTCGAGTAACTCTGCGATCCGCTGGCACGCTGTCGACATTTTGATTCGCGAAGTAACTTGACGTTGCGTTTTGCTGCCGACACCGATATTTCCCGACAATGTTGATCGGTAGCTTTTGTTTCATTGGAATGTACCTCCTGTGCCAGAATTAAGGAAATTGGAATCAAATGTATCAATTAGAAATGAATATGGTAACTTTCAGTTGACCTTCGAATATAACGGGTGAAAATAGAGGAAACAACCGAACTCGAACAACAGAAATGAATTCGTGACACGTTGCAATTGTATGTGCCCGATTCGATACCAGAAGCAAAACAAGGGCCCGCTTTGTTTTAGTATGGTCCACCACGGAATTGTTCGTTGTATACCACGTTCGGTTGTACGCAGCCGCGATACCCGACGCGATTTCCTGTCGACGAAGTTATTTCCTTTTCGGTAAATCAGAGTGGAACACGACACGGGAACGTCCGTCGCTGCGATATTATACATATATGTAATATAAAATCTTTCGAACGGCATACGCGGAATGCGACGCGTACTCGTACACGGCGTCGCGTGTATACGCAGAATTTATTGCAACCGCGAGACGGATCGCGACGCGTGGCATCGCTCGCACGCTTTCCCAGAATTCGGAACAAGAAACTTAAATATTTTCAGAAGCACGAACAACCGACCGCGACCCTTCGACGAACTCGATCGTTACCGAGTTTGTTGAAAAGTCGAACGAGTTTCGTAATGCGAATTTATAAAACGGAAAACTTTCTAGAGCTTTCAACAAAGTTGTCGGTTGTTTGCGAGCATTGTGAAATGTACTTCTATTTCGTAAATTAGTTGTAAATTAGTCGATGGAAAAAGAGTGCTCGGAGGTGAAAACGAAAATTTGTCTAAAAATTGAATTCGATTTGTCTAGAATCTGCTCGATAAAACATCGAATTAAGTTTGCCGGGACGTTTAATTGCGCCGTTCGTCGACAGCCGGGAAATAATAACTTTAATGAAGCAGCGAAGCACGGGTAGGCAGGCGTTCGATCATTTTTAATTTCTCCGGGTGTTTGTCGCGTCGCGATTATTGTCGTGTGCGGCGCGGCGGCGTCGCAGTTATTGCGATGGTCGCTTCGTATTTTGCCATTCGTACATCGAAAAATGTTAGCAGGTTCCGGTCGATTTATATTCCGTTGCGATTCGAGCTCTATCGCTTCGTGCTCGGAGAAGGATTCCTTGCCCCGAATCGAAAGGAATACTTTCGTATCGCTGTTGTCACCGGCCTAGTGTTCCTCTACTTTCGTATTTTGATTCTGTCGACGAACGACGAAGAAATATCCATTTGCCGAACGAAAGACCGTGGGAAAATTCGCCGACCAGGAAATACCGATCCTCCCGGACAATAAACCGCGGCTAAATACCGCGTGCATATTTTACGGGAACGTAACGCAAAATTGAATAACACGCAAAACCAACCGAATATTTCTGCGATTGTTGCGCGCACGCCTTCTCTATTTATTTAAACATTCCGTGGGAATTATCGATGATCCTGAAACGGACAGCCTAGTTGGGGTTCCGACTAATTATATATACGTTTGCCAATTCCAGCTGGAGATAACCGAAGGTAAAATCCGGACATAAATTGTGATACTTCCGTGGTTAATGGGGCCGAGAGCTTCTGAAATGTTTTGGTTAAACGCTCGTCGCGCTGCGCTGTGGCCGGCGAAATTGATATTGTTGTTCGACGCTGATCGGAATCGAATCTTTCGTATTTTCTTTAGAAGCAGACAACAAGTTCGACGGTAAACGAAAAATGATTTAAAATAGTTAGCGATAGGTGGTCCGCGAGGAATCGGGTAATTTCCTCGAGGTTCACCGATCCCGTAGCGACTTTTCACCGAAGGAGGATCCGCGTTCTGTTGGAATCGACGAACCATGGCCACGAGAGCGCGACTACTTGCGCCATTCGACCGGGCTCTCTCAACCCCTCGACTGTAACTCTGGTCGGCCGACAACGACTTGTACATACATCCAGCTGTATCCGATTGTGGTCAACGGGAAGACCGGGGCTGGCCGTTCGCTCGGCCGAAAAATTTTACGATACGGAATTACACTTGGAAAACAGGCTGTCGGGAGGTCGCGAGGGTGAGGTCCGCCGATCGAGAGGAAGACGTAGAAACGTCGTCGCAGACGGAGGAGCCGCGAAAGGGGCTGCGTTTTATGACCCCGACGATATACCCCGTTCAATTGCCCATTAATAGCGGCGCGAGTGAACGCGGCCTGTGATCGCGAACGCGATAAAAATTCTCCCTCTGGACTCTGGGTGGGTTTTATGGGCCAAGTTCGGAGGTCGAAGAGCCCCCGTCGAGAACGACGCGTTCCCTTTCCGCGAAACTTAATTCTCTGCGCAATTTTTCACCGAGAAACCTTCGGTTCGAATCTCTCCACCGGTAAACTTTTCTTGTCTGCGAAACGTCCAGCACCAACTAGAATTCTTTCGTATATTCCTTATTTATGCGAACCGTGTTTCGTATAGTAATTCTAAGCAAAACTATATTAGATTACGTTTATCGCCTTCGACCCCCAGACACTCCAGGTTCCACAAAACCGGGGAAACATCGAGGGTGGTGGTCCGGTTCGACGTGCAGGGGCGTAGCATCGTTGGAAACTGGACGATTAATCACCGTGGTACGAAGCGACGTAGAAACGGGGGTTTGTTTACTCGGGCGACTGCTGCAGCTTTTTTGCAAGTTCTCGGGGGTGTGCGCGGGGAGGAGGTGGTCGAGGATGGTGTCGGAAGGAGGGTGGCAGAAGAAGGAAGTTTCGTACACGGTGAACGAAGTGTTTCGTCGAGGGAAAATAAGTGCATCGCGACACGCCGCGCCGCGCCGCGCCGGGTCGTCGAGGTGGGTGCCAAGGGGTTGCGCCGGTTGCCAAACGACTCAAGTTGCATTGGAATAACGAGTTTTTGCCCTGGAGTCGGTGGCCCAAGAGCCCCAGGGGGCATCCGTGGCCCCTACCATTCGACTCCGAGGAGCTTCGCGGACAGAGGAATTAATTGGATTAGGTTTCGCGCGACTCGCTTTCGCCATTCTGTTGAAATCCGCAAACGCGGATCGTCTTCGAGATCGGGACGGGGATAGCGACGTCTTTGCGACGCAGTCACGGTTTCTATTAGAGCGACAAGAGTGGGATATTAGAGCGGGATATTCGCGGACGTCGCGTCGTTCCCGCCCCTCTCCCCTTTTTCCTTTTTATCGCTTCTTCTGCTTCATCTTCTTCTTCTTCTTCTTCTTTTTCTTCTTCTTCTTCTTCTTCTACTTCGTCGTCGTCGTCGTCGTTGGCGTGTTCGTTCGCTCTTTCTCTCTTTTCTTTTTTTCCCTCGGTCGACCTCCGGGCTGTTACCACTGCCGGATTAAAAGCACGTGGCCCTCTTTCTCCCTCTTTTGGCGTAATTAAAAGATTACGATCAAAAAGCTTCGTCCGTCTGACCCCGATGATCCCCACGCCGACACGCCTCCCACCCCCATCTGCGATGACACTGTGCCCGTGGCACGTCGCGTTGAAGTAATTTGCAAGTTGGTCCACCGAATGTCCACGCGGAGGGAGAACATTTTAGCGGAAAGTTGGGTTTCGAGAAGAAGCTGCGAAGAATTCATTCTTTTACGGGACTGGCTGTTTTTAGTGGCTTTCCGTCGCGGGTGGATGATTTTGTGAACGTAGATCTTCGTTCGCTTTTATGCATTTGTGGCTTCTAAAAATGTTCAAAAAATGCTAGATAAAAATGTTACAAAATTAATAATTTCAATTCTTTTTTGCGAGGTATGTCGTAGATAGCATTCGTAGAGAACTTTGGACACGTTCGATCGAGTAACTGTTCGTCTACGTTTTCATTGATCTAGGGTGCGTTCGCACCCCCATACGCGGAGCGAAGGTTAATCTCTCTCTTTCTCTCTCTCGCATCGAACTTCTTCTCTGAAACTTTCAAAACAGTCGCTTATCGACTGAGAGCCTCAGAATTCCGACTCGGGACTGCAGTAAGCGAACAAAGGGGTCTCGAGGCGGGTAGTTTCTGTCGCGGACAAGGGTGCATGGTCGTTGACATAATAATTCTCGCGGTAGATGCGATTAAGCAACGAGGAATGGCTAAATACGTGGGGCCGAAGTCGATTCGACGCGTTATGCACGCTCGAGCGAACGATTAAGCGTCGCCTCTCCGCTTGGTGCGCCGCTGCTGCGAGCCTAGCCGAGTCGCGGAGTGTTTTATTTAATGTTGAAGGTGAAACGGAAGTAATTACGGTTCCTCGAAGCGTAAAGGAAGGTCCCGTTTGGGCGCGGGGTGAGTCGAGAGGGTGCGGTTACGAGGTTCAGCCCCCGAGAAACCGAGGGAGTCGAACAGCGGTACAGAGAAGGGAAACTGGTGCTTGATCGAGCAGGTGGTTAGACAACTTGACCGCGCGAACACAAACCGAAAGCATTTCGGTAATTAAAGGGTCGATTAAAATCGCATCAACCGTCCTACCCCCCCCCCCCCCCCCCCCCACCCCTCTTCCGACCCTTTCCAACGTTAATAATTAAGGAGTCGACGACGGTGGTCGTCGCGGTCGGGAAACGCAACACGCCTCGACGGCGCTCGATTTCACGCGACGATTAATCGCGTCGGTTCGAATATCACGATCCACTGAACGCTGACACGATCTTTCTCTTTTCCTGCTCTTGCCCTCCCGTCTCGGCAAGTCTTCTGGAATCCCCGGGAAAATGCTGGGAAAGTGCTTCCGCGAAAGAAAATGCGGCTTTGCTTCGGGACCGAGCAGATCTTTGACCGAGGTGCTCAACTTTCTTTTTTAAAGCGTCGAGAAATTGTTCAAGCAGGAGAAATATGTTTCTCGGAAAGCTGAAGGACAACCTCGGATAATAAATAAAAAAGATTTCCATAAAACAGAAACGATCGAGGAAAATAAAAGTAGAAAGCTCGCTCGTTAAAACCGGCCCAGGTAGAACGCTGTCAGATTATTTTTCACCAAGTTACGGTAACTGGCATTTTTCTAGTAACGCGTAGCCACTTTCGGATTTGTCGAATTAAAAGAAAACTTTACAGCGCAAAAGTGTCCTTAAAAAAAGGCAACTTAAGAGAGTTGAAAAAGTAGAAGCTTCGTTCTTCGCGGCGAGCCTAAGTAGATCGTGCGATCCTTTTTTTTTAGCGAGGTTACGGTAGCCCGGATTTCTTAGAATCCGCGAGTACGTTTAAATCCGTCAAATTAAACGAAAGAACTGCATTTACTTTGGTACGCTCCTCCACTCGTGTGGTTTTAAAAAAGTACCTGGAACGATCTATAAAAATAATCTTCGCTCTCCGCAACGATCCTATCGAGACCCTCGTCCGACTATTCCCCACAAAGTTAGATGAACCTAACCGTCGCGTCGCGTCGCGTCGCGTCGCCCCTATCCAACCGAAGGAGCATTACTTCGAACATCCTAACCCATTCGAAGACCACTAAAATCAACGATGTCCCCGGGACCTAATCATCGATTTTATTTACCCGCGGCTCTAATCCCATATCTCTCGCCTGGCAAACTGAACGAGGGTCACCCGTACGCTGGCACTCGAGCGAGCGATCATCGTTAAACAGGCCGCGATCAGCGCAATTATTTATATTTGCACTGTGCGCGTGTGTGCCGAGGAAATTTGTAGGTCTATTACCGCGGACGCAATCGATGCCACGGAGTCTGGTGTGTTCGTGTGCGTGTGCGTGTGCGTGTGCGTGTGCGTGTTCGTGTGCGTGTGCGTGTGCGTGTGCGTGTGCGTGTTCGTGTGCGTGTGCGTGTGCGTGTGCGTGTGCGTGTGCGTGTGCGTTTGCGTGCGCGTGTACGTGCGCGTGTGCAGATGTGTGCAAATTCTCGTGAAGAGAGAAGAGCATCGTTGCTCCCTCGTTGCGTGGATCCGCGCGTAAACGTTGGATTCGCAATCACGACTGATCGGCGCCGCAGGTTTATTAACGAGCGCGTTTCACGCGGTCTTAAGGGTCGCAGAGCGGATTGAATCGACTCGCGGTCATTTGCGGCTTGCGAATTTCCCGGATCAAAGGCGGTTTTGCGTGTCCCGTTGGGGAGTGAGGCCTCGATTCGCGGCTATAACATCATTTGCCAAACAATCGGCCCCCACCGCTGTTCCCTACCGTTTCACTGCCTCTTTCTCGTTGGCGGCCACCGATGACCGGCACACACCCCGACCCCGATTCCATGGGAAACAGAACGCCCACCGGCCTCGTTAGAACCGCAATGGGTAAACGAGTTAAAAACCCCCGGCATTTTCGCTCGCGAGCAACGAAATTACGCGGTCGGTATACCCTGCGGCTTTTGCCGCTAGCCGATTCAATTTGTGCATTAGCTGCGACGCGACGCGACGCGACGCGACGCAATGGATCGTTCCCTTGTAAATAAACCGGAACAGAAAGAAATTAGAGGCAACGAACACGGCGACACGATGTGCCACCCACCCGCGAGACCATCTCGATTCGAGGAAGTATGTACCATTCTAGATAACTACGCTGTCGCAGAACTGGATCGATCAGGGATTTTAGGTTGTCGATTTTGATTAACCACCTCTGAAATTTCTTAGTGCCAATGCAATTTATTCAATGACATTTCTTTACATTTATTGCAAGTAGATTTGACGCTTTACATAGGTATTTTACAATTCTTACAGAAATTTTCAAGTCGATAACAAAACGTGGCTAGTGGAAATTGTAGGTTTCTGCAGGTTAGGAACGCAACGTGCCGCATAATATGCAGATCCAGTTAAAAGGATCCACTGTTTGGATATTCCGAATAGAAATACTTTCTTAAAATGAGTTCATTGAGGGAGCCGTGCAGTGTTCGGATCGGGAGATTTTTTGGCAACGAGCTGAAGAGCCCTGAGCTCCGTTTGTATAGAATCGGGGTCGTATATTGTGCAGACTTTAAATGAAAGTTTTCGTAGATTGTTAGTCCAGGGCAGGATGATCCAGAAAATTATCGAGTGCGAACGAGATAGAGCCTCGACGTTCCGCTATCCTCTAAATTGCTTCTGAAATAGTTATGCTCCTTTCGTCGGTCACGATAGACTGTATTATCCTGCATTATGGAATTCGTTTATAAAACCGATAAATCGCTTTCTAATTGACTTACCCGAGAATTACTTCGAAGAAACTGAGTTTCGAAAGTGGATCGAAAACTTTCGCGGATCCTGAAAAACAGACTTCTTCGATCGAGAAATAAAGACGCAGGATCATTTGCTGGAACGTTCCGATCCTGAGAACGCGTATTCGTTAGCATCCTTTGGCAGAGCGAAGCGAGCCATTGTATAAAAAAACTGTGGCAAAAAATTCTAAATAAATGAAAATTGTCTATACGAAACTTTCACAAAAGTATTCGCAACGATCGAACAAAAGCCGAAGAAACGGAGACGTTGCAATATTCGTCGTAAAATATCGAACAAAAAAGCCGATGGTCAAATGTTTGCAAAAAATGTCCACGAAAAATTAGAGTTCTCTGTTCGAGCAACGATCGACGGACAATCATTCCGGGAGCGTTCCGCGCGTTTAAATAAAATTGGCGGGCGAAATTGGACATCGGTGTCAACCTGTGGCTCGGCGTGTTCCCCCCTCCGCCACTGCGCAGGATTCGAACAATTTCGTCGAACAAATAATCCGCCGCCGAAAAATCAATTTCGCGAACCGTCGCCGTATCGGTTAATGCGCGCGGATCGCGTGAAATCTAATTAATTATCGCGTGACGCGCGCCGTCCGTCCGCAATCATCGTTTCTCCTCCGGCGTTTCCGCGCGCGATGCGTGCAATTATGCCGACTGGAACGGACTCCGCGCGCCGTCACCAAACGCCAGAAAATTCGCGCGCGTCTCCGCAGAACTGCAAATTAACCAGCCTCTGCGAAATTCTTTCTGGTCCGATTCCACCCCCTCGTCGTTTTTACCCTCGGCCACGATACTTCCATCGATCGCGGCCTCTCTGTTCGAACAACTAAATTACAGAGATCTTCAACATTTTCGAAACAACTATTTCTTGTTTCTCTTTCCCGAAAGACGAAACGAATACGAAGCCGAGTACGAGAACCTGCGAGCAAATATACGTTTGGAGCCAAGGTCGATCCGCGCCCGTGAATATTTCAAATTTCGAGTCGCTCCGCAGCATGGTACGAGCACGTTAAAGGTGCAAACTTCCTGCAAATAAACAGCAGAGTTAAACATCTTGGGTCTCCAGCTCTGTTTAACTTACTTCCGCTAGCCGGCAACCTTGGATCGTTTGAATGCGCATTTAATAAATGTCGCCTGGTTTCGAGCTTACATGCTAATAGAAAAACGTGTAAACGCAGGATTTCAGTTCGAGGCGCGTACGACACCGGCAGCAGCGTAGATTATCTTCAGAAAAATGTTTTGCTCTCCGTCCGTCGAATCCGAGGCAGAAATAATTAAAAGGCGACGTCGCAGCATTTATCGTTTCGAAATAACGCGTATACGAAAACATTCCGCGCGCATAATTCAAAGCAGCGCGTCGCTCCCGACGTAATTTTACCGATAAGCAGCGATTACGTGTAAATTATGAATGGAACGGCTCGCGGTAACGTTAAAGGTGCTGTAATCGTGCCGATAATTTCACTCGGAGCGAGCTGGCGAAGCAGCCGGCGATTTACATTCTCTCGAAACTTCAACGATCTCGAGACGTATCGTGGACCCAACGCGACGCGTTCGCGCGAAATCCATGTTCATCCTCGCTCGGATACGGAGGAACGTAATTGAGAAAATTCGCGGTGCACGCTCGGTGTACGCTGTTCCGTCGGAATCGTAAATATAGTCGCATGATTTTCATTTATAAAGTTTCAACAGTTGAAGTTAGTTGTAATCGACGAGGTACAGGAACTTATTATAGATTTTGAATAGCAATTTAAAAAATTCTGCCTTGTACGACTGGACGAAGGATTACGCGTAATTTGTGAAAGAGAAATGAGATAGCGTAAAATTGTCGAGCGGCTGCCTTCGAATTATGTAGAATACATATATACTCGTACACGCGTATACCGGTGCGCTGCGTCTGACCATGGCGGATTCATTCTACTTACGGTAGATACGAGTACGGTACCACTGTAATCGGTGGTTTCATTTTCTACGAGATTATGGCGAGGATTTAATCATTTTTTCCAATGGTCAAGTAGAAACGGTCGGCAGTGATCAGTTTCCGAACGAAATTTCATGTATGTAAAACCTTCGATTCCAATTATTTGTATACACGGAATTAAACGTTCGATGCAAACAAATTTCATCTCTCAACGGAATAAATCATTTTTCCATGAATTTATATCGACCAATTGGTTCGACAAGAAAATCGGACCGACAACACCGGTCTACGTTCGATCGCGTATTTTTTCGAAAATTAAATTACGCGAAAGCATACGCTGGAACGGAAATAAAGCTGTTTCTTCTCGAAATCATAGCGTAACCGCTATGCTGCAGTTAACGAAGAACGAGCAACGAAAGCGGCACGTAACGTATCGTCGACTCGACGTCAACCTCGTGTGCTTTTGGAATTACTAAGTGTCGGCTCGAGACACCGACAAAGAATCGCGTGTATCCAACTGTTCACGCGATGCTAGGCGATACCGTGTAATATGTTCAAGGAGGAGAAGAGGATTTATGTTCAACGAGCGGTCGGCTATCCCCTACCAATTTCCTGGGTGTAAAGTACCGGATCTACGCCAAGCCAAGACGTCTTCGTTCCTCCGCGATATACATTTTCACGTAATTAGCTCTTCCCACTGTCGCGCGAGACCGTAACGTTTCATTATTCCTTGAAGAAGCTATACGATACAGATAGGATCTAAGAAAAATTTCAATCGAGACCACGGAGGACCTCTGCACCTTTGATCTCGGTTGATCCAAGATCCACCTACGTTCTGGATCAGTGTGCAGCCCGAAAAGGGAGTCCCGCGGTATCCGGACACATCCGGAATCGTCGAAGAAAGAGTGGATTCGATTCACTCACCTATTTCCTGGTTGGTGATCCTGGCTCTGCACCTGGATACAGCAAGGACGAGGATCAGCCACAGGATCGCGCGAATCGAGGCAGACAGCTCGTCCCGCGACATCTCGGCGGCCGGATGTCACGTCGCGTCGCGTCGCGTCACGTCACGTCACGTCACGTCACTGGTAGTCACGTCAGCGAGTAGTCCTGACGCAACACCGTCGAGTCCCTTAGGGTGTCCTTTTCTGTTTCGGCGAGGGTGGCTGGGACCCTCTTTCTGTCGGAGCTCTTCTTTCTCCAGCGCAGACAGAGATAAGTGGAGTAGACTTTCTCTCTCTCTCTCTCTCTCTCTCTCTCTCTCTCTCTCTCTCTCTCACACACACACACACACACACACACACTCTCTCTCTTTCTCTCTCTCTCTCTCTCTCTCTCTCTCTCTTTCCTCTTCTAGCAGGCTCGGGGCTTCCGATGCTTTCCTCCGGCTCTTTTCACCGAGCTAACTCGCGCCGGCACGCTTCCTCTTGCTCTCTTCCACTCTCTCTTCTTCTCTTTCGCACCGCCTGGTCCGTTCTCGCTCTCTCGAAACCACTTTCTGCGACTCGAACTCTCATCTGTCGATTGCCGGGGCTTTTCGCTCTCCCTCTAGCTAGGTGCCAACCTGTCAACGGTCGTCGACGCTCACTCCTCTGTCTCTCTCTGCTTCGTAGTTTCTCTTCCGCTTGTTCCTTCTCGTTCTGAGGCCCGGGGCTCCAACAACCCCCTGGGTTTCTCGCGCGAGCCGCAGGGAAGCAACCCTTCGCTTGTTTTCTCGTCCTCCTTCACGCCGCGCCACCTTCGAACAGAAAATCGGCTCGGTCAGAGGACTGTGGACCCTGAATACCACCCGGACAGATTTTTTAGGGACCTCGGGGAAAATATGAAAAAGCCTGTCGTCGATTCTCCAGCGCATCTAACGCTGGACAATTTGGAAAGATCGAGGATCGTATCAGACCTGGAACAATCTTTTCCATTTCGTGGATATGAAATTCATACAACACCTCGTATTGTACGATACTTAAATGTTTTGTGATTGATCGGATACCAGCATATTTAACGTACAAGATCCAAAAATTGCCAGACACCTCCACGAATTCCGGGGTAGCGCATAAAATGGAAAATCGGTATTCTCGATATACAAAGGCACCCCTTCTTGTACGTCGAGAGCCCGTTATCGCGAGCATGTAGCGATCCGCGTCGCGTTCTTCTGCGGAATATCTCGGCGGCATGGCACCGTCTGCGAGCGTTAACACATGAATTTCAGTCGATTGCGCCCACCATTCATGTTTCCCACTCTCTGTGGTCTTTCGTCGTCGTCGTCGTCGTGTCGTTTCGCGCCCATCCCCTTGGTAAGCTCTCGTTCCAACCCCCGGCGGGCCCAAACACGCGCTCCTTCTCTCTCTCTTGTACCCTATTCGGCTGATTCCCGTTGCTCTCGCGCGCGATGCCACGTATTCACTCCCAACACCGGTTCCCAACGCCCGTCGCAGCCGCTGGAAACTCTCTGCGAAGCTCGAAACCACCCCCTCGAAGCCCCTCGGACCTCTAAAATCTCCCGAACCCCCTACGACCTCCGATCGTACCCTGCTGGCGTTACGCGTTCGTTGTAATCGCGTGCCCGGTTTTTCTGTCCACTCCTCGCGCGCCGAGTTATTTCGAAAACGACGTTTCTATATTTTTTTGTTTTTTTTTTTAGATCCGAGATTGCTATGTTTCGGGGCGAGAAACTTGACGGTCGACGAGGAATTCTGTGCCGGGTGTTCCCGAATAATTATCTCGGACTCTGTAACGCTACTTCTGAAGATTTGAAAAATCTACGCGACGAATGCGTTTATACTCGGAATTATCTCGATAGCGTCGTCTGCCAGATCGCGGCAGATCAACGAAACAGATAAAACATCGACGTCGTCGTCACGGACAGGAATCCCGAACAAAATGCCGGGGATTCTTCACGGGGTGATCCGCCGTATCCGGAATCTCGGTAGGAGACGGCATAATGCTGGGAATGTAATCGACCAGGTAACCCGAGATTTCCATGTAAATGCGACGGGGGTGCACTTGCGTGCAGCAATTCCGTACCGGTCAGCTCCCAGCACCCGAGGATCGTGGGGGCCTAACGATCCTCTCTTCGCCGATCGCTGTACCAGCCATAAACGCGACCCGGTCGCGATAAGAGCACCGCTCGACAATGGCGAAAGGTTTGCGGCTGGTGGGAGAGAACTTTGGCGGACCGATCGCGAGCAGATATGCACTTTATGCACTCGAAATGCAACGTCGGTAGTCTTTCATCCGTGGCAGGAAAAGCCCCGAGCCATCGTAAGCAGAACCCCCTTTCGGAGGCGCTTTATGAATATTCTTGGAATTTTAATGCGCTTTTTGACGATCCGCGTTCACGCGAATCCTGGAGGGACGCCTCCCCGGCGCGGCGCCGCGCGGCGTCGTTTCATGGACGCCGGGCGTCGGTACGCTCCTTGGCACGCTACCACGCACGCAGGACGTGCCTCAAATTCGCCGGCACGTTCGCCGAATACAGATTAAAACGAATACAAATGACTGCCGGCAGAACCAACCCCCGCACCAAACCTCGATTCCTGAAACCCTCAACGGATTGTCCGCCCACGCGCACGCGATCGTGTTTACGGAATACCTCGCGGAGGGTAGGTGAAAGTTCGTACGGGTCAAAAGTTGCCTAGTTCGCGGTGGTTTGGCTCGTACCATGGGGATGAACGATTTTAATTATCGCGTGTGGTATAGAAAAGATAGAGACAGGGGTAAAAGACGAGAATTCGTATTGTCGCATTCCGACGCAGATGGCAGCGGATAGCGTCCTACCTAGCATCATGGTTCCCTCGACAACCGATGCAGGGTCGAAGCAGCTCGATTTAGTCGCGAGGAAAGTTTGGACAGCGAGGAATTACTTCGCAAATGATTCGTTACTCGACGACGCGTGTCGATTCCCGAACCGACTTCGGCGATAAAATAAATTATCGTGAGACAAGAAGCGTTTCTATCGTCGAACAAGATCGTTGACATTCCACTCCAATTTCTCCATTGCCCCTCCAATTTCTCCGTCGAGAATACCAAAAATTCCGAAGAAGTCGATTGAGAAACCACAACCAGCGACTCGAGTCAGCCCTCGAAGACCGAAATCTTCCCGCAAAGGTGCAACAGAGGGCGTCGATTAATAAACACAAATAATCGTGGGAACGGGAGACCCGTTTACCAATTTGACGAGTGGAAAAAGGGAAAAGTAAATCCGAAAATAACCGGTGATTCGACTGGTCCAGGTATACGTACGAGTACGTATAAGATAGCCGACAAACGAATCGGTGTCCTTCGTAAGAGAGCGCGGTTCGACGAGCGTCGAAATTGTTTTCTCGGCCGCAGGGCCTCTTTCGAGAAAATAACCGGTTAACGGGTGACAAGTGTCTAATTTAGCTCCCCGGAGAGCGTGACTGCGACGGTTCTTGGTATCGTGGCGGTCGATTCGCGTCTAGTCGGGCGAATCCACCATCGTGCTGAACAATCTACGCGAATCGACCAACGTATAAATATACGATGCCGTTCGAAACGCGTCGCAGATAGAGAGCCAGTCAATTTAGAAGATTCTCCTCGAAACTTGCCTCTTCCTCCTTCAACTTCAATATTCGAGATTTCACGAGTTTTTCGATTAATATCCGATACTCGAAATGAATAAGATTTCGTTGAGTGTACATGCAACGTGATCGAAGTTTAGGTGCTCGCAGGTTCCAAGATGTGCTCGTGAGAAACTTCTCCCCAAGTATCCTCCCTTCGGTATAGAAAATAAATGACAGTTTCTATTTCTGAATTATGGAGATCGCAGGTACGACAAGTTCGGATAACGAAGGTGCCGTGCTATTCGGGAAATGTTCGAACGAAACCAGCGATAGATTTACTCGTGGTTCGTTTTATTGGTCCTGACGCAGCCGGGTTATCGAATATTCGGCGCAGCGTGCTTGCCGTTCGTTCATTAATTGGACCCGTATTTAAAAACGGCCAAATTATTTGTACGATTTCCCGCCTTGTTTGAACAGCGACCCGTCTATTTGGACACGATGATCTCACTCGTCGACTGCTCCGCGGGTTTATCTCGTTACGCGCAAACGCCACGCGCTATAAAACTTTCGATCGTTCCCTACGATCGCTAATTTCGTCAACTACCGACAGCCGGATTCGCGCGAGGAAAAATCTATTCGTTTTTTCTCTATCGTCCGATGGATCTCGCGGTATCGGCGCAATTTGCGACGGCGGACGGGAAAGTTCGATGAAATTTTTAACGAGATTCCTTCGCGTCGGGTCTGTTTAATTTCAATTTTGCGCGACTTTCTCTCCTTTGCGAAAATTGGAATCTCCGACGCGAAATTTCTAAATGGATCCGAGTGGCGAGACGGTATTTCATAAACGAATCGGAAATTGATCGGTTCGAAAGACGCCACTGTGCAAAGAGATAATCGTTTTGATTTCGAAATAAATTTGATCCTGAAAGTTACGTCGTCGTGCTTCCACTTGCAACCATGTCAATTGTCAATTCACCGTGCAACGTCGATAAAATGAAACCAGTTACATCGTTATTACAGTAGCACGGTATTAGACGGATCAAGACAATGGAGCGTCAATATCGTCGTCGTTTGGACAAGGGTGGCGGTATTCGCCTAACGCGCGCGCGACTCCCGGGAAAACTTTAATTACGGAATTATACGTGGCGGGGGCCAGAAACACCTGCCTGAAACGAGGGGCGCTTTTCTCGATTAGGGTGTCGTTAATGGAGTAAGGCTGGCGTGCCGGCTCGCTCGCACAATAAGGTGTCGATCAATCGGAAACAATCGGCGCGAATAATAACAGCGCGCGCCCGCGCGAGAGCGAAGAGCGTGTTCCATTCAGCGGCGACCGGCGAATTGAATAAGGGAGAGAATGGCTGTAATTCACGTCGGTCTTTCTGACGTCGCTTCCGCTTTTCTGTCGCGCTTATTCATTTTTACAGCAGTTGCGTCCGATACCCGGGCGCGGGCGCAAAGATGTTCACGACCCAGTTTAAAAGAGTCGAGCGACGTCTCGATGTAATTATGATTTAGTCTCTTTCGGTTCCAATCCCCTCCACGCGCCCTTCCCGTCCTCTCTTTCTTCAGACACTAGTTTTTCCTTCGTCGCTTTTTCCCCCACCAACCCTCTCATTTTTCTACCTTTGTTTTTTCTCGCGGTTCTCCTCTTTTTCTTCTCGCGCTTTCGTCAACGAGAGACACACCGAGAATGGAAAAATACCTCGCGTCGGGCACGAACAACCCAGCGTGGAACCTCGTTGTTGCTCGCACACGACACCGGAGCGCGTCGTATCGTTTATTATTCCGATGGTATTCTTTCGGTACATTATTATAAAAATGTGATTCGCGAGTTCTGAAGTTCGCTTATTTTAATATTCCTGTTTCCCCAGGGAGCTGCATCGCGCTTTTCTTCCGAAAGGGAGATAGATAGAGAGAGAGGGAGAGAGAGAGAGAGAGAGAGAGAGAGAGAGAGAGAGAGAGAGAGAGAGAGAGAGAGAGAGTCACCGAGGTCATCCACCTTGCACCAGCAACGATGCGACACGCGCGATGCGCGGTTTTTTCACGAAAACTGCGGCGAACATCGGGAAAATGATCCAACCGAACGAACAACGTTTTCGTGAAATGCGGTCCCCGAATACCGAGGATTTTTTCGTGCAAATTCTCCTTAAATTATCCGAGCTGTTTCGTATTTCTGAACGCTGGAATGTTTTCGTTGGGTTATGAAGCTGGTGGAAAATTAGGTGGAATATCAATACAATATGATAATGCTTCTTAACTTGTTCACCAAGTCCAAACATCCATAGAAAATTATTCGTTAGATCCGTTTCAAGCAAATTAAATTAATCTTAAATTAATTTCTCAAAGAGAAATGTACTCCATTTTTTAACAACTTCAGCGTACCACATACAATTGCCGAAAATAATAAGCACGGTTATCAATGCACACTATTTCGTTTGATTTGTATATTCACGTTCGCCGCGCGTCCATAAATAATTGATCGCGTGTATCAGCGAACGTTGAATAAATTCGAATCGATCGTATAAAATAAATTACGCCGATAATGAGATAAACAGACGTTTATTTGTTCTCCGTGTCGCATCGAAAATATAAATCGAGTGGCTTTCAGATCTTGAGCGTCTCTTCTATTCGAGTGCTCGTTCCGTTTAAACGCGACTGTTCATAATTTATATTTCTCTGCGTCGCGAATAATTATTTAAATTCTTTACGACGATGACAAGCCGTTTCGTCTCTTATTTAAATAGAAAAATTGGTGTTCGACTGGAGAAATTGGCCGTGATTATTGGAATTTACGATCAACGAGAAGAACTGTCTCAGTCTTGATGTTTGGATCGCGAAGCTGGTAAAGTCAAAGTAACGCTTGGAGTCTGAATCTGTAAGTCGAGCTTTAACACCATTCACGGCCAAGTTGCGCCGAATGGTTGGACCGAAACTATTAGTACCGTCCGGGTAACAAAATCAGTTGGTACGTCTGGTGTTGCCATTGAGAAATGCGTGAGCACGAAAGGTGGAACCGTTAAGGTCCAATGCGAGCCTTTTGAATGCTAACCACTCCTGACTGCAACCTGTTCGCGAATATTCTCTTCGCTTTTCACCATTTAATAAATTCAAACTTTCCAAAAGCAGCAAAATAAAATTTTTTTGTCAGACGTTCTACAGTTAGACGACCGTCGCCTCGAGTCTGCCATATATCGCGCAATCGCGATACCAACAGTCGAAACGAGTTTAAACCTCGATAAAGAAAGATAAATCGATTCGCTTCCGAGGAATTTATCTTGAACTCTTGTTCGCATGAAATGTTGATGGTAGATTTGTATACCGTGGAGCATACCCTAAGACTGTCGACGAGAGATTATTATATATTGCCAGAGAGATTATCTTGCAAACAAAAGGGTTTAGAAATGTATTCTTATTTTCTCCAGTCGAGGATTCGTGAAATCGCCGAAACAGAATAAACGAGTTTCATGGAAAAGTATCCTCCGAGTGTGCCAGTAGCATCGTTCGTATCAGTATTCAGTATTTAACTCCGCGCGATATCCTGTCGCTGACAATAGCGCGGTGCATACGCATTTTCTTGAATTAGCGTGCGCCGCGAGATCAAATGCACGGAATGATTCACCCGGCTCGATGACTTCAAATTACTCGTACGCCATTCTCTCTGCTGGAGAGTCTTCCAAACAGGAGTTGATCGATTTCGATGTATTCGATCGTTCTTTTCTCTCGATAGAAAAAAACTGTACGATAAAAATGTAACCGACGAATGTACGTTTACGCGATAATCGTTATGGGATGTAGATATGAAACTGCATCGTGAAAATTTACGCGCACGATCCCAGAGGATCCTATTCGTATCGGAGCTGATCACCTGTCCAATCCCTAAGCCAATCCGAGCCAAATGACAATAGCAGAACAAGCATTATCCGCATGATAAAGCCATTGGCACCGTCAGATGCGGTCATCGATACCTATTCGCCTAATCTCGTTGCATCACAGGTAGGATCGAAGATTCCACACGGTGCGATCATCTAGCCTAAGGACCCACCGACGTCCCTGGCACACCTAGCTGCCACTTACCGCCATGCTCGACTCTATACGACCCCGTACACCATGCCCGGATCTATTATACCGTTTTCGGCTCCTCTTCGACACGATTGATCGCGTCTGCTCGTCGCTGGACTGCGGATTTGATGCTTTCACGATTGAAATTAGTAGGTGGATCGCGTAACGAAAGAATCGTAAAATTCAAAGAAAAATTATTCGACGAAGAAGTCAATTTTGACGTGACTTCCTATTCTTGTAATTGACGCAGACAACGGCTCTTTAGCATAAAGATCCGCAGTATACTCGTCGCGCGCACAGCAAATCCACTCGTCGAAGCAGCCAACTCCGCAACTAAAGCGACAGCATAACTTAGCGGATTGTTCCATCTGCGCTTTCTGCTCGACGGAGCTTCTAACTGCCCCCGGTCTCGTCATCGATACCCGTCCGAGTCGGGGCACGTCCTCTCGCAAAGCAAACGGATCCGCTGGTATCCGAAGCGGACCTGCGACCCGACCCAGCCATTAAATTCTGTCGCCGTGGAAAGAGAAATTCACCTTATCGATCCCCGCAACGATATGATGAATCTACCACCTCGCGCCTCTCTCTCTCTCTCTTTCTCTCTCTCTCTCTCTTTCTCTCTCTCTCTCTCTCTCTCTCTGTCTCTCTCTCAACCGAAAGAATATAACACCCTAAAACCACCCTCCCTCGCCTCGTCAACGTAAAAACCGACAGCCCCGCGGCTCTAGCAAAGATTAACGATGCCGGAGATGAAAGCCGTCTTCGCGATCATCGGACTTAAACCAAATGAAATGCGAAACATAACGAGAGCTATAAAGAAATTCCACATGATCCAAACCACTTGCATCGTTCAAGGTTCTCGACATTCCCCCGATCGTGATAGGTATCGCGTGACAATCGACTCGCGACGGACCCAACGCGTTATCTCATCGTAAAAACCTGGTCGCTTTTCCTGCGTTTACCCAGTAAAAAGTCCAATCGGTCGGGAAGGGATCATCTGGCAGAGGGTTCTCCAGGTAAACAAAACGCTCACCTGTTCTCCCTCAGGCCCAGGTTCCCAGGTCGACGATCCCCTCGAGTTATCGGAGCAGGTCTCCTCGAGGTTCTGCAGAGGGCGGCAACGGTATCCGTGGGTATCAGGGGTGTTCTCCGGGCCAATTAGCGGGCCGTTAATCACAGCGTAGCACCCCGGGCGGATAGTCACCCGCCTATACTCACTGGGGAAACGGATCGCACTGCGGTTGTAACCCGGGTGTCACCGATCCCGATTCGTCCGATTCGGCTTAGGCACGGTTTAGCGCACACGCGACCACACAGCAGACACACGCGCGATCATTCGCCCGGGCGGGGGCGAGACCGTGTAGCCGGTTAGAGGGTGGGTTCCTCCAACTTGTTGAGAAGTCCTGACGAACGACTCCGCGTGTTCCGCATAGTCCGTCGACAGACGGGGATGAGAGACGAGAGACGAGAGACGAGAGACGAGACGTCAAGCACCCTGGCCAGGCGCTATTGTCCGTCGACCCTTGCCACGCGAGCAATCCATTATCCTCCCTCCGGGCAGGAGGGGACGGCACCTAGGCGACGGGACACCTCGAGGAACGGAGGATCTTCCCTCCTGTCAACCGAACCGAACTTGCCCCCCCCGAGCCAGAGGCTGCAAAGATGGGGCAAAACCGCGTTGCTATTTCGAAACCAGATTCTCGAGTCTCTCCGATCAGCTAAACGTACCCCCCTCGACAAGGGGTGCAAAGATGTCGGGGCAATGCCCTGACGCGACGAGTCCGACAGGTGTTGCTATCTTGGAACCAGGTTCTCGAGCTTTTCCGATCGACTGGATCGAACCTACCCCGGTCACCAGGGGGTGCGGAAATGTTGATCGACGATTCCGACAGGTGTTGCTATTTAGGAACCAGATTCTTAAGCCTCTCCGATCAACTGAATCGAGCTTACCCCCTTCGCCAGAGGGTGCAGAAACGTGCTGAAAGATGTTGCCCGGATTCGGCAAGTCCGATTAATGTGTTGCTAGTTTACATAAAAACGAAGGCAACTCGAAAATATAACGATGCCGAAGACGACGAAGAAGATGTTGAAGAATACGAAGAGGACGTCGAAGACGCGGAGCACTGCACGCGTCGGAGGATTCTCTTAGGACGAAGCGTATTCGCGCGGGCCGGGCTTCCCACAGTTGCGGATCGTGCAGGAGCGTGTGTCGCGCGCGCGCACCGCTCTCAGCTTCCTACGGGAGGCAGGACAGGAAGCCAGAGGTCGTGTCCCAAGGACTGCACGGTAATCACTGAGAGCCTCGTTCCGCGAGACACGAGGCGCGCGCCGCTCTCCCGATGGAGCACGCCCGGAGATCGCCGAGGATGCACGAGCGGCCACGAGCCAGCCGCGAGAGCGCAGCTCGTCGGAGAGCCAGAGCCCGAGTCCGAGAGCTGTATTCGAGAGACCGATGGGCCACCGGCCAGACCGACAGCCTCCAGCCACGAGATTTCCTTGTCGCGGCTTTCGAGGATGCATGTACTCGTACTCTGTCCAGCGGCGCGACGCTCCGAGCCGAGCCGAGCCGAGCCGAGCCGAGCCGAACGGTGCATCCGATGCATCGGGTCTGGGTGCTTTCCGATCTATCGGCGCTGCGCTCTCTTCGACGCCCGCTACGCGAGACCAGGAAATCATACGATCCGGTGATCCGAACCCCCTGCGATGCGAGCGATTCGATTTTTAAGGGTCGAAGGTTTCTAGAAGATTTTTGGCAAGTTTCGACCAGGCATCTTTGTTGCGGATGAATTTAGTCCGGCACGATTGGAGAATGCGGATCTTTACGCGAAATCAAAATTGTCGCATCCGATACGAGAAACATAATTCTAATTTATAATTTAGAAATTCTACCGACTCGAAACTTCTGTTGTATCTTCCGCGTAAATATTTTTCACCGGTTTCTCGAAAGACTGTATTTTCTATCGGTCGAATGGGGTAGTTTTTCCATTATGAGAAAAAAGAGTGGAGTACGTTGCCTCGCGCGCCGGAGCCGCGTGTCCAGTTGATTTTCAATGGGGTTGTCGATCAATATTTTCGTTTTTCGATGCCTCGCCACGAGTAACTTGCTTGCGGTTATTTAAAATACCGGTGTTTTATATTTTTGATTTATTAACGGAGTGTGACGTATGGCGATATTTTCACTGTTCTTGACCGAATATGTTTTCCCAGCACGTCCGCCGGGCTGGGCTGGTCCGGGGACCGGGCCAGGCGTCACATATTTGTGACGAGCACCGTTTCGTGTTTTGCGTAAAGAAAGCTAAATGAATTTTACGTGCGTTGTTATTTAAAACCGTAACGCATAGTGTAACATACGGGAAGTTAATGAGATTCCCCTGTCATGTTTTTTAATATTTCGTACACAGAGTATACCGCGCTGCATTGTTAAAAGTTAAAACATTGTAACTATGAAAAGTGTTACGAAAACAAAGGGTAGTAACGAACGTGATGCTGTACCATTGTCAACCGACTTTATCTCTATATTGTTTTTTTTTTAATAGTATTGTGGACTAGTATCGCGAACGTGGACGGAACCGTACACTTCCGAACGACAACATAAATTCCTAATTTCGTTGGTATTGTTTTAAACGAACGTCTGTGGAACGAAACATTGACAAAATTTCTATACCATCGAGAACACGTTAAAATACAATTTGCTAAAATTGTGTGCTATTTTTATTACGTTGGATCAGCATCTATCTTTAAAATTGCTGAAATTCCGAAAAATAGTAAATTTTATATTAGTTTCGTGCACACCGCTTTATCGAAGCGCGTAACGCGTTAAACTGATCTGTCGGAGTTACAGAAACTGTTGAGACGCACCGGCGAATGTGCAGAATACGTTAACAGGGAGGTGGAAAATATAATCTCGTTCGGTCGGATATTACGATTCGGTGAAATAACCTATCCAAGCCCCGAATAAGCTGAATTAGCCGCAACAGAGTTGGGACGACCAAGTAAAATACCCTTGGTGGCGAACGCGTTAACCCCTGAAGCACGACGGACCATGCACACCGCCATCGAAACCTTTGCGTGCACTCGACGTTCTAGGGTAACAGGATATTTTTTGAACGAGAAGACTGTCCTCGTTGAGAAGCGTCTCAAACAAATTCTCTGCACCGATCCTGAGAAACTCAAAAATTCTGCAAACGAAACTTTCGTAAACCGAAAGAGATTAGACGGACAGACAGATTCCGAGTTAATTTATTTTTGGCGACGCGTTCTTCGGGGCAGAGCACGTAGCTCGCCGCAATCGTTCAGAGGACGCACGATCGATAAAGGGTCTTGTCGGGGGCGTCGATTTCCCGTCGCGCGGTTTAGAAATCATTTGTAAAGCCTCGCTGGATCATCGATCGCCGCGTTTAGATACGCGCGGCGTGCCGGTTCGATATATCACGTGGAATAAAAATTTCGCGTGGTTCGACGCCGGTAATATATCGACGGGTCGGTTATGTATGTTTTTCGGCGAGGCTGTGTACGCTGAAAATGGCGGCGCTAATGCAGAACATGTGTTCGATTTACGCGGATGTATTTCCACGATGGCGCCAGCCCGTACCATATACGCGCATGTACGTGCGTGCACCTAATACGCGTATACGTTCACGGACGTTTTTCTGTTTTTTTTTCCTCTCTTCTTTCCCTCTTTTTTAGTGGACGCATCAACGAGCCGGACGTCCCATAAAATGTTTTATTTTATCATTCGCGGCGAGCCGGCACGCGAAAACCAAAAACGGCCAGCCGTAATGCGACCAGAGCGAATTGTAACGCGGCCGCCATTTGCGTCGCGGCGCGGAATCGGCGATAAAAGACCCTTCCAGAGAAATTATTACAACCCCAACAAACTGCTGAGGCCTGCCAGGCGATCGCGAATGCTCGCGAATGCTCGCGAATGCTCGCGAATGCTCGCGATCACCGATCGATTCGCTTTATCGACCCCACTCGGTGTATTTTTATTAACCCCAGGGACGCTTGGTTTCCTACGTCGCGAACGGGAAACCCGACTCTCCCGCCATATTCTATTGAATTTATCAATTTAACCTTTCACCGAACGAAACATTTAGCTCTACGCAGAATTCACGGCGCAATAGACTGGGCAAACTCGCGATCCCGTTTAACGGATGTTTTCACCCCGAGAAAGAGAACTGTGCAGGTTAAAAAAGAGTTGGATACTCCGATCGAGGTGATATCCCGCAACCCTGCCGAGTACAGAAGTAATCGGAACTTTTAGATTATCGAAGTTCAATTGTAGGGTGACTTCGATATTTGAAGTCCGCCTATCTACCTTTACCGCGCGGTGATCTCACTTCGATTTTGCGCTATGGGGCATTTCGTATGACCGCGTCCGTGAATATGGAAGTTTATTCCAGCTGCTACGGATTTTGAGAGTTCTTGCCCAAACAATGGCAGACTGGTCGATTAAACGATGAAACAAAATTTAAGCAATATTAGACAACGCACAGATCGTTTTTCTAAAACCATTTGGAACTCGGGTTTGGATGTGAATTTTTAAACGGTGTTTGATAAACTACACAATTTTTTTCGATTATAAACTCGAGTCTCGGCGCATAAAATCAGCACGAACATAAACATCCGTCTATCCCGTGACAACTTCGCGACGACAAGCCGTGAAAGCGTCAAATTTCCGTGCGAAGACCGCAATGAATAAATTTCACACCTCCGTAATGCGCCAAGGCACGCTTAACACCGACAACCTACCGCAAAACGATTTAAAAGAACGCTTTAATTCGCAGCCTGTCCGTCCGGTAAATTATACTGTCCATAAAAGTTTTACCTTTTGTCGCGTTTCAATAGCTGCTAACAGATTCTGCATTAGCTCCTTCGTTTCCGAAACAAATAAAAAGATATCCAAGCATATTGGACTTATCTTTAAAAATCGTTTAAACATATTTGGATGCTCGCACGATATAGAAAAATATACCGGTATATTCGGGAGTGTTTAGCGAATTTTTCTACACAAAAATCATTGCGATAGAACTTGCGATTGCAGCGGAAAAAATTCTCAAAGTTGAAACTTTGACTTTCTCGAAAACCGAGGATGACGGAGGAAAACGATTTACGAATTTTGGTTCGATGTACTAACAGTTCTGAAGAGAGTGTTGGACCGTGTCACCGGAGACAGCGGGCGTCAACGGCAGACTGTTAAAAACGAGTGTCGGAGCGAAACGTCAAGCCCGAAACCCCTAAGTACTATCACGTCAGAGGAGTTGCTCTGATTCCGCGACACGCGTCCAAGTGTCTCGTTTTTATTCATGGCCTGGCAGATTCATATGGGCGTGAAAGGAAGGAAGCGCGGCGTGCGAGTCGCCGAACCAAGTAGGTATACGTATAAATAAATCGTCGTTCGGATTACACGTGTCAGAGTCACGAAATATCATGATCAGTGGCCGTGACGGCTCGCGACTTCTCTCGAGATCCCGGGCACGTACGAAGGGACGACGAAGTCGCACCCGTCGAGACGGATACGCCCGTGATTCGGTTGTCGCGGCTTATGAGAATGCATGCGATCCACCCCCCATGCATCCACCGATGCACCCCTTTGCATCGACGAGCGAGTCGCGCTTTACGCGAATCGTTGCAACTTGAACGATTCGTTCTGGACATTCTTCTTTTCAGACTTGGAAAACAATTTTTCGACGATCAGGAGTAGGTAGAAAATTGATTACGAACGTCTCTTTTTAAATATGTTTTATAGCGAAAACTCAGATGAGAATCAGATGAGAATCAGATGAGAAGCAGATGATTTGATTGAATTAATTTCGATCTCGTGCGGTCTATTTCTAGATGAAGCGAGAACGCTCGGCGTGCAGGAAAATGATGATTTCCATGCTAATTTAATAAAGTTTTTATTCGATCGACGATTCGCAAAGAAACCAGCAAGAAAACATGTTTCCCCATCCAATTATAACTTCCGTAAACCAGTCGATCCGAATACGAACGTCCGCGTTCTATTCTAATTATAATTCCTCTCCTAATTTCACTTACTCTCTACGTTTATCCGAGTTATCGAAGCGAACCCACATTTAACCGTAATTACATGTTACTTGAACGTCTCCGACGATAATTATAGCAGGTTCTAGAGATATTTTCAAGTTAGTACCGGAGGGCGACGATTAACCGAAAACCAACATAAAAAACACAATCGCGAAACCGAAAGCAATTAGCCGGCTGTCGTTCCTGATTAACAGTTTTAATAATTGTCACCGTGTTCTCGACCGCAAATGAGGGTAATGGCGCGCAACGGCGAGTCAATGATGTCTCGTTTATTTCTGAAATTATGGGGACCACCGACGCGGCGCAGCGCGGCGTTTCCATTATCGCGGGGGCGTTTTTCAAATATGGATGACACTGTGTTCCGAATTTTAAACGATGTTGAAACGGCGATAATGATATGTTGAAACGCGCCGGTGCGAGCGTTATTTTGTTGCTTGACGAGAGAGAGAGAGAGAGAGAGAGAGAGAGAGAGAGAGAGAGAGAGAGAGAGAGAAACGACCAGGCCGGGCCGGGCCGGGCCGGACTGCTGCCTGCTGTCGTTTACATGCGGTCTGAATTTCTGCGATGTAATGGTAATAACCGGACTGCAGCTTTTATGCATTTGTAACGGGGGGATGCTGTGCCGCTGCACTGCACCCTTTCGTACAATAAATGCTTGAATAAAATACATGTAACGAACTGGTTATCTCGCTGCTAATGCGGCCAGCCTGTCTACGAGCGAAATAATATTTTCAGTTCATTTTCAACTAGCTATATTCGCGATTTTACATGGCCGACCGCTGTCAAACGCGACTCTCTTTCGCAGCGTAAACAGCCGCATAATAATTCACAGAGATGCGCGTACCAAATTATTGCGCGTTATTCTTTGCTGTACATTCTCACACAATTTCTGTCGATCTTCGATCCTTTTGTTATAATATAGGAGTGGTTACCAGGTTGTCGAAAGCTAACAACTTTCCGTCGTAAAAATAATCTCATTTCTCTCTGTTTTTCTCAATAACCAACGAGAAACGGACGGAAGTATAAAAAGTAACTAAAATAGTAGCGAGTTAGACTGCCGCCATTAAAGTTTCGAAATTCACCTGCCGGATTTAAGTTCCCTAAATTCGCCGGGGGTTTTACAACCTTCGAGAGGGACTTCTTTCTTCCTCTCTTTCTTTTCTCTTGTTCGCCGGGCAGGCGGCGAAAAGAAAACTACTGCGAGAGGCAGTTGGCGACCAGTGTTTTTTCTCCTATGAATAAAGGCGAACACAAGTCGCCGCAAGTAGCACGGAGGTCTACGAAGATTATGGGGGCTGAGATCTAGACGATAGAGGATCGAGAAGCTGTTCGTGGGATCCGAAGTGTCAACGCAGCAGGTGCTCCCGTGAGATTTCCTTGTAGGGCTCTTATGAACCCGTGCCTACTTTCTCTCTCTCTCTCTCTCTCTCTCTCTCTCTCTCTCTTCTCTCTCTTCCCCGAAGAGATATCGATATTATGAGTATTGATATTCTATGGGCCGCCGTTCGCAATAAAGAATAAAGCGGAAGCACATCGGTCGACTACGTTCGAGATAAATCGAAAATCCATCCCCGTAACCTCGATCTTCCTTGGATTCCACAATTTTTAATAAATTCCTGATGTATTCCCGATATTTTGTAGTAATTTTTGGCGATACGACCCTGCATCTTTTGCAGGTAGGTGTATAAATTAAGAATTGGCTTCCTTTCTTGATAAATGATCCAGTTCTTCCCGATATTTCGTAATAATTTCGAGATACGGGGCAGAATTGTTTTTAGACAGCGATGCTGCTGTGTAAACCGAGGATTTTTATGCATTTGTGGACTTCAACGAAAAATTTATTGAAAATTAGAGTTCATCTATTTTCTTGCACTATAGACTTTTTTCTGTATTTTTCTCACTTTCCTATCATACCGCTTTTCGTTCTTCGTACGAGCAAACATTTATCACGTCTATTACAACAAAATTGTAATAACAGGATAATTTAGTCGGCTCGTGTACTCGCGTCGGTGCTTCAAACTTGTATTTTTACGGGCCCTTACGATGAGAAACTAATTAGTCTACAGATTAGAGCAGCTGTCGCTTAATGTGAAGTGTATTTAGGGCTGTTCTCCTTATCCATATGTATGATCTCGCTGTGTTTACTTTAATCTTCTAACCTCGGCACAAGATGCCGCGTTATCTGCCATTAATTCGTGTAAACAAAACCTATCGTGCTAACCAGGGAGAGCACGAAACGGGAAAAGTCGATTTCCAAATTTTATATAAACTCGAGGGACAAATAGATGGTCGTTTAAAAAATAAAATTATAAAATGGTATACTCCTTAAATTATTAGGAATTCAATTTGAACGTTTCGCAAAGAACCGAGCACAGGTATGAACAACTAAAAAATCGAATTTCCCAGCAAGGGACGAAACAGCGCTCTTAATGTGGAATAAATTACAGAAATGCATAAATCATGAGTGAAATAAATAAGAAGCGGTGGAACCGAGTGAATCGTGAAGTCGATTACTACCGGTGAGTTAAGTCGTCCACGCAGGTTAGCCGGTTAATTAATCTTTCGGGAAGGAGCCGGCTAGCATCCCCGCCAGCGATTCATCATCGAAGGAACGGACGTTGTTTCTTCGAGCATGCACGGACACGCACGCGCACACGCTCGCATCCACGAATCTTATTCCCCCTTTCTATGGACCGTTTCTACGCGCAGGTGAATAAATAAATTCAGCAAGGAATTACACGGGCACCGGCCGCGTCCTGTCATTTATGCGAGCACGAGAGCGAGAAAGCGAGAAAGAGAGAAGGCAAGAGAGAGAGAGAGACAGAGAGAGAGGGAGAGAGAGAGAGAGAGAGAGA
>CM052190.1:405344-494077 GCA_028455805.1 Lasioglossum figueresi
GAGAGAGAGAGAGAGAGAGAGAGAGAGAGAGAGAGAGAGAGAGAGAGGTACGTTCGTCCGGTTAATCCGCGTGTAGCCGGGGTGGCCAATTATTCAAATATAATTGAATACATACATAAAGAATCACGGGAAGCCGGATGATCCGAGGCCGGCCCCGGCCACGATGATATATATTCGCGAAGTCGGCTTTCTTGTCCCTAAAGCACCGAGAAACCTGCGGATTCTACTCTCTTACTCGCCTGCCTGAAAAAGATCCGCTCGAAATCGTTCCCGGTAAAAGACCAGCGCGCAGCGCAGCGTATCAGGGAAAACTGGACCACCGTTGGAGCGTTCGCGTTTTTCTATTTTATGAGGTAATTAAATCATCTTAAGTCCCTCTGGAAATCCCGGCGTCCTCGGCAAACTGATACCGCCATTTTACAATAGCGATAGGATTCATTGTTTCACCCATTGGCACGCTCCGATGCACTCCTCTGAATGAGAACGCCTAAACGAGCCGGAGGGATGATCGAAGACTGCGAATCGTTGGCAGAGGAAATTCGGGACCCTCGCGGACGCGTTTCATAGAATCTGAGGAGTAGAGTGAATTTTTGGGCGACTCGCGAAGCGACGCACAGCGATCTACTAGATCTGACAGTCCGTTTGGTAAAAAACGACTTTCTAAATGTTTAGCAATGCCGAAGATGTCGATATCAATGAAATTTAATAAAAATGATAAAATGATCATGAAATTTAATAAAAAAAAGTAATTTTCTGATGCTCGCGACACATTTCCCAATATGAAAATAGTATGTCCATATACGAATCTGGTTGTAACAAGACCTCGTATAAAGAATTTTCTGCAGTCTCCGCCGTATCGGCGACATTGTCGAGGCAGCCCGAGCGCAGTTAACCGGTCAGGAATCAAGGGGAAGAACGATTTTAAGCGTCGATCGATTAAAGATTCCGGTCGGCGGTGGTCCCGACCAGATCGCGGAAAGATTTGCCGACCTGTAACGCGGACAATCGCGGAAAAGTCGTGGTCGGGGGCCCGTGCTCTTTTGTCGGCGACCGAGCACGGAAAAAAGGGAGCTCGATCGTTCCGGAATAAGTCGAGAAATTCTTTTCTTCCGGTTTCCAGGAATACGGATTCGGCAGTGGGAGTCGGTGCGCCGCTTCGGGATATCCTGCAGCCTCGTCGGTTCGGAGTTTATGAGAATGCCTGTCATTGTCCCTATTGTGCCAGCTCGTGCAGGCACCGGTGGTGTGCGGTGCAACCCTGCTGCTGCACGGTTTGCCGACCCTGTTTCCTTGGAAGTGCCCCGTAAGAAGCCCATGGACATTCTCCACGCATGATTTCCCATTGTTGTAGACACGCTTAACCGTGTAGGTACGCGTAACACGGTCTCCCACTGATTACCCACATTCGGTCGCGTTCTTCGGCGTAGAATCTACGCGATCGAACTTCGGTCTCATCGTCGACCGAACGTAATCGTCGCAAGAAAACTTCCGTGAGTCTAACGACGACGATTAAATATTTTCTCGAGCATAGAGTAACCGAGAAACAATAAAGAAACGTGATAATTGTAACCGAACGTGCTTTTATTATCGGTAGATCGTCGGAGGATTATTTCTCGAAGTATGATTGCTCCGGGACAGTGACGACCCAATCAACCAGTAAACAGTTTCACCTTACTCGAATCTCTCTCCGCCTGGGCGCCTGGGCGCCTGGGCGCCTGGGCGGTGCAGCGTCGTGCTAGACGTAGAAGGGTTAATTAACAGCAAGAACATCTCAATTCGCCGGTATGGAACGCCGGATGACGTTTTGCTCGAGATCCGACGCGATGCGACGCGACGCGACGCGACGCGACGCAACGACTGACACGAAACGTAAATCGTCGATCAAACGTCTTCCGCGCACGGCAATCGAAGGGAACTGGTGCGTGTAGCTTGGATTCCGATCGTAGCACCGTTCCTCCAGGAGGTAATACCTCTGTCTACATAGTCGGGATCGGTCTAAGCGCATTAGGCGTACCGCGGGACCCATAGAAGAGTTATCCGGGTCAATCAACCGATCGGATCACACCTATCCCGGCGGTTACGAAACCATCGACGCCGTATTTTTGCCCCGGATCTTGGAATTAATCTGTTTCGATCCACGGAGCGGGTTCGCGTTCATGGACAACCGATCGACCGACAGGATCGTTAACCGTTTACGATGAGTCAGAATTTATGGGCCGTTGTTGGACCCTAAAGATCAGGCACAATAGGCAACCGTTCATCTTTCGGCTCGTTGTTTATTTTTGTTTCGACAGACAGGAGAACATCGATGTTTATTCGGATGTATCGGGTGGTATAACCCGATACCTTACAGAAAGTTTAGCACTTTCTCGCAAGAGTCTTCCGCTTGTAGCATGTTCAGCGATCCTCGCACGTTGCGACGTACTCTTTTTGCATTGTACTTTGGACGGATAACCAAGATACGCTCATCGTATTTCTTCGTATGCCTCGTGTCTTGAAAATTCTCCGGATGCAGGCCAGCGAAATATTTTTTCGAGGATTCTCGTTTCTTATATTCGTCGAGTTCCGAGGTTGTTTGGAGGGGCGGGGATCGAGATCTAGGATCTTATTCACGGGAAATATTCAACTGTTTAGCGGTCTGCCGAGGAACGCGAGAAAGAAGATTGCTCGGCTTAATTAACGGTTACAACTCGCCTCGAAAGAAATTTAAGTACCGCGAGGGCGATGGCGAGGGCGAGGGCGAGGGCGAGGGAAGACCGCTTGAAACTTGAAACTTATTTCATAATACGAGCAGTCCCGGCTAGCGGTGGAATCTGTGCATCGGGATGTGGGTCGAGTGTCTCGCGTTTTTATTTGTTAGGTGCGTCCATCCGACAGCTTTTTATTTAGTAAGCCGCGAGTGTATGCTCCTGCCGAACAGACTACCACTTTTATTCCAAAGAATTTAATATATAGAGAATGCTGTATTCGCGGGAACGTTTTCAATGTAGCAATTCTACGCGATACAAATTTTCGCTTCGCTCCGGAAACCGGGGAACTTGGAACGAAAAACATCGCACCGAACGTTACCATCTTTCTATTCAACTTCCCTCTCATAGATGAAACCGGTTTTTCTGAAAATCAGAAATCGTCGTGCAGACACCCGTTCGAACAGCAACTGCTATATCGATATTGGAATGGTGTTTGACGTTAGAGCGAAATCTTCGGATTGACCGCGCGATTGACCGCGCGATGGACGGTCGCGAGTGAGATTTTTCGTCGCCGCGTTGTTGATCTTCTGGATCGAGAGCGGCCAACGCGAGAGCTAATTAACCGTTACGCCTGCTTAACCTCACGAAATATAGACACCCCGGAGGGTGCTTACGACTCCCGTTCTCCGCTTGCGCCGCATAGCGCCGCGGTGAACTTATATCCAGGCGAAAAAGAAATTCTCTTCGAAAGTTCCGAACCACCCGCGGCCGCTCCGGTAAATATTTGATCGCTACCGATTGCCCGGCTTATTGCGAATTAAGCGTCGTTATCGCCGCCGATACTAAATAATCGAACGGGAACTTTGTTTTCGGTCGTAATTAATGGCAGATCAGCCTTCAAACTTTCTGCTCGGTACAACCTTTTCGGAGTCGTTGCACCATGTTCGTCGAACGCTAACATCTTCTAACATCCTTTGACATTCCTAGGATGCCTAACAAATCCTGACCATTCTTCCTTGAGAGACCCTTTAGGACGATGGTCCTCTGCGTTCTTTCTAAACCTTGGGAGTGTTCGCCCTTTGCATTCCTAAGGTAACCGTGACCCTTCCAAGGACCTTCGGAGCACCGACACTTTTCTCATTCTTCGTTGTCCACGTACAATTCATAACATTCGTACAGGTACCCCCAAACTTTTATTACACGAATTTTTACATTTCCAACGTATCCTTAACTCCCATTACGAACTGTACCAGACCAACAATATTTTCATATTCTAACCAAACAAATATCAAAGCTCGTACACATCCTCCACGAGCCGGATCGCCAAATACGTTTCGCGGACGTCGTCTATCGCAAACAATCGCGGCCAGCCGGCCGGCTGGCTCCCTACTATTCATCTTACCGCATCACGATAGCAACCGAGAATCTAATCCCGGCGTGTCCCGTCGAGATTCTATTCCCAGCAAAAAGAACCGGGGGCCAAAGGAGAATCCCCGGAATCCTCGAGAATACGTATCCTTCTTCCGGTGTCCCGGTTACGAATAAATCCAGTTAAGAGCCTAGTCTCCTTGATTCGGTGTATAACACATTTAGGCGAGTCGAGCCGAGCCGAACCTTCCCGAAACGGAGAGCCTGTGGGAAGCCGAATCGCGAGTATCGTTAAACAATCTTTGCGAATATCGTCGGTGCAAATATCAGTCGGCAGGTCTCTGGTCGGGATTGAGATTCCGTTTCAGCGACGTGAGTTTCCTTCGGCTCCGGATGGAAGGAAATACGAGGGCGACTGTTATTGGAGATCTCTGCTCCCTTCCTCTCTTTTCTCTCTCTCTCTCTCTCTCTCTCTCTCTCTCTCTCTCTCTCTCTCTCAACCATCCCCAGCTTCACGCTTCCAGTCTGCCCATCGTTTTCTCTCTGGCTCGACATTCCTCCGTCCTCATCCCCCGACGACGTTCCTCGATCACGCTTACAGATTCCCCGTTCCTTCGTCTTTGTCTTGCCAGGAACTCTCTCTCTCTTCTTCTTCTTCTTCTTCTTCTCTCGGTCTTGCTCCCTTCGCCATCGTCTCTCCTTCTCTCCCCCCCCTCTCTCTCTCTCTCTCTCTCTCTCTCTCTCTCTCTCTCTCTCTGTCACCGCAATTCAACGGAATCGGTGGCTCAGTCACTGTTCCACTCGAGGGATTAAGTGTATATCAGATGGTACGAGATTCCGCGGGACGTTCAACGTGCCAATGGCGGTTGACGGATTATTGACGAAGAATCGGCTCCCTTTTCTTCGGACTCTGCGCGTTTCGGCGCCCCGGGCTACTACGATGGACGTCGAGCAGTCGATTGAATCGCTTCGATCACGACGAAGATGATTATACGCATAGAGGATGCGAATCTGTCGATGAAAAATGTTCTTTTTATTTCAGTTTGTTCTAACTAAATATAATGTTTTAACGCAGCCTTTGATCGCGTTCCTTCTTTTCATTTGAATTTGGCCAAACAACTATTCCCAAAATAACCTAATGATTCGACGTCGAGCGGATTCGGTCCAGATGTGTTCCGCGCGAGAGGAAAGAATTGTTTACGCGTTTCGAATTTTCACCGGGATCCAGAAAGGACTGTAACCCGCGGGGTGCAGCGAGTTGCGGCGCGGCGCGGCGGTGGTGGTAAGGATGCAGTCGCATGTGCATCGGCGATATGGCTCGCATCCCGCCAGGCAGATAGCGAGATCACGGAAGCGAAACCAGAAGAATGGAGTTCGAAAATAGTGTCGCGGATCTGTTTTCGTGCGAAACTAGCTGGCTCGGCAGATGCGTTTCCACCGCCCGGAACACATTCGTACACACACGCGCGCGCGCGCGCGCTCGCAACCGAACGGTGAATATGGTCGCGCGATAAGAAACGTGCTTCGATTTAATACCGGAAAGATTCTGCGATTTCCGCAGAAATCAGCGAAGTGGCCGATTCCGATATGACGCTTCGCTCCACCACCACCGGGGCCACTATACTAACTCACCGAGTCGAACGCGAGTACCACCGCGAAAAACACCGTGTCCCGAACGATCGTGCCATCAATTTTTAATATATTTTCATCGGCGATAAATTTTACCGTGCGCCTTTCTTCTGCACCTCCAGCTACGCCGATTAACTAGACTCGAAATACTTTGATGGACCGAAATACGATACTGTTTTAAAGGACCAAACACCACTGGCGATGAAATATAAAATAATTATTATACCATTGGGTTGGCAAGAAAATAATTTCAGTATTTCAAGCAACGAACTTTAATCGATAAAATATTTTCCATTTTGTCCGATGGTCTTTCGACATCTTTCTGGTAACTTCATAATTCCGCGCTCACAATTCATTGCATCGCGTTATCGATTAAAGTTTATTGCTCGAATAAAAAGAATCAGTTTTATTTCACCTCAAAATACCGAAATTACTTTCTTGTCGACCCAATATGAATTAAATGGCTTCTACGCTTTACAAACCCGCTACGAACGCGCTGCAAATGTCTATTCAAATTTTTTAAAATACTCTTTACACATTCGTTGAACAAAGCCGTGCTTACTATCACGGATCTCTCCGTATTTCACAATTTTATGGAAGCTTTTATACGTTATAAATGTCGAAAGTTTTACAATTTACTTTTATAATATTCTCCTCGTTACACGCGATAGTTAGCCATGTTTAATTCGAGTTACAAAGTTCAGGAAATTATAGCAGAGTCTCGTGCAGCTTACAGATTATTTCTACACCGTTTTAAAATAAATAGTTCTTCGAAAAGTTTCCTGATCGGTGTCAAAAGTTTTTCGACCGTCAACGAATAAAAAAGCTGAATAGCAATACCAACACCGAAGTACCGTTCGAATGAAATATTTGACTATCTCAATTTCGTACGGAAAAAATGTTAATCCCTTAAAAAAAATACGTATTCGATTCTACGGTAGAAATTCCGAGTTATCAAATATTTGCGGGCCTGCCGATACTTTTTGCAAATACCGTCGACCCTTCTTCCTTCTATTGAATTTCGGATATTCGATACGATGTTCCCTGCCGTAAAAAAAAACACATGCAAATAATTGTCTCGCATTAAAAGTTCTTTATACCAACATCGTGTACCTGCTGCGCGTGCCGGGGGCCATCCAACTCCCAGAAACCAGCCTACCGATTACCACGCCTCTCGGAAATTTCCGAAAATCTCATTCTTCATCCCGAATTCGCTAATTCCGTTCCGATGGCAAAGTGATTAAAACCCGTTGCAACCAATAATTTCGAACACGTCGACCCATATAATTACCGAAGCTCGATAAATCATTCCGCTCGCGTCAGCGCCATTTCCCTAGTTAAACACACAAACCGTGCCCCTTAAAAAGAGGATTCGAACATCTCTGCAACGGATTCGCTGGCAATAATCTTACGGGTAAGACGAAACCATAGCACCGGCACGGTGTTCAGCCTGAACAATTCAGAGGCCCAAGGGTTAGGCCCCCCCTGTGTTTTTGTTCGGCGAATGGCCCGCGGAGGACTTTTCGGGGCAAGAGAGCTATTGTCGTCTATTGGCAGTGGCCACTCTCTAACACGCGATCGCACGTTAATCTCGGCTCGTCTGGAAACCGGTCTAACGACCGCGTGTAAACATAATTGTCCGATGATTGCCGGCCGGCACGAGGTGTTTCAGGGTTCGCTCGTTTATGATTCAGACGTGTTCCGCCCCCTGGTAACGTAAGTTGTACTCATGTATATCTTTATGCGGCCCCGTCGTCTACGTAAGTATATCTACGAGCTGAAGGGGGGAATAAAATTTCTGCCACGCCGAAAATATGCACGCCCACATCTTCTTCGTCTTCTTCAACCCCCTCTCGCACACCGGGCCTCTGCAACCCCTCGATTCGCTAACCCTCCTGGCGTGTTCGATCCCCAGTCATCGATAAAATAACAGAATAATCCTGGATCCTCCGATCCCATGCTTCCATGCTCCCCGTGCACCGTTCGATCCCGAGGAATTCGATGCATGCTTCGTCCCTTTAGCGCGTAGCTTCATTATTTCTTCTAGCTTGCAGCTGCATTTTTGCGGGCTCTCGTTTAGAGCTCGCTTTTCAGGGATGTTATAATGGACGATTCAGCAATTTAAACCTTCGCAAAATATGGTTTTTTTCATTTGATGGATACGAAATTGTTATATGTACATGAATGTTTAGTAATCGATTACATAAAATCGTAGCTCCAAGCTACCGAGGGAGAAATATAATTGAAATGATCGAGTCTTCGAGCGTTTCGGTGATCGATCGGTGATTCTTTTTCAGGTGCAGAAAATAGCGAATGACCCGGCGAAATTGAAGCGTACACGAATTACATAAACACGCGGCGCGCGGTATTTTCGCGACGCGGAGAATGAGGAATAACAGAGAAATATGAATGCCACTGACGCGCGGCACAATACACTCAAACGTATTTTTTCGCTTGTCCTTTTGCATACTATTATTCCGGGAGTTTTTATGAACATTCTCGCCGGAGTAAACATTATTTTAACGCTTGCATATAAACGATCCGCTCCTGTTTTATCAGTATTCCCGCGGAGCAGACGAGAAACGCTTTTTTTTTTATTTTCTGTGGGAGCATGCTTTCACGCTGTGGACTCTAGGACCGATGACTTTTATTTCCTTTTCTTGCGACGTTACATCTTCGAACAGCATAATACCGCGAGAGCAAAATACCATCGCGCAATCGAGACGATACATAATTTAGATGTTGAATAACGAACCTCGTACATAAATATTTATAATTCCCGCGTTCCCATCTAATTTCCGATATATGTATTAGGAGTTACGAGGATATATCTGATCCCGAATATTTGAAAACTCGTTCCCGGTTCCATCTTCCTGTTACGCGCGATAGCCATCGAAGACCAACGTCAAAGTTACATTTTTTAATCATTTCGAATTCGCCGTTTCAAAAGTTACCCGCGGAGGCCGCGGGCTTTGATGAAAACGCTTTTATGAGTTCTGTAACTCGCCGGAATCGCGTATCCGATTTTTACGAAGCTGCGTACACGGGAATTAAATGGTCAAACCTTTTCCAAACGAAGGGCGAAACATCTTACCGGGAAATATATAACCGTATCAAAATTAGTAATTAATTTACACTCGATGGGGTTGAAAGGGTTGGTACTTTTCCTATTATCAAGTTTCCTAACCTGGCAAGTCCGAAAATTCTTCGGACATTCGCGTCGAATACCCTTCGGTAGTTCAACGTTTTATAGGCGACATTAAGCCTTAAACTTGCTCACCGGTCTCCTACTCGACTATTCTCGTTCCGTTTTACCTCCTCGTTAAAACAAAAAGTTCCTATAAAAATATAATAAAAGAAAAACTACCAAACCATCAAATATTTCCGCCGCAACAGGAATCAGCAGCAAACAGGTACACGCACGGGCAAACTTGTACAGACGCGTGTAAACATGTAGAGACACGCGTGCGCTACATTTTCCTTATCAAACGGTACCATTTCGTCCGCAAGATTTGCCCCGGGCCCCAGAAACCGAAGACGCTGAGGGATGATACAGGACTTTTCAGTCTATACGTCGCGTATCGAGGATTAACGAAACCTCGGATCATGGCTGTCACTGGGACACGAGCGACTAGGATCCGTAACAAGTGACCGGGTCTTCTTTTTATCGGCACGCGGCCCTTCCCACGTCCGGATGAACTTTTCGGCTCGTTAGACGAGGAGACGCCCTACACCCTCCTCTCGGATAGTCTGTCCACCTTGTTCGGATCGTTTCCCAGATTTTCCATCCACGACTCCTCGATTCCCTTCGTCCAACAACCTCGGGGAACCCGGTATTGCTTTTTCTTATACGCGCAGTGTTGGCCTCTTTTCTTTTTAAATGACAATTAATTAGTGTCGGTGACAGTAGCACGAGTAACAGGGTAAAATGTACATTAATAAAATTATTAGACCAACGCGTACATCCATGTAGGTAAAATTAAATTAAGCGTATATTATGTACATTTTCACCAAAATTAATAAACGTCTATGAATCGATTGATCGCTTCGCGCATACATGAAAACCGTACCTATGCTCATTTCAATATAATTCCGTTCGTCGAACATTGACGTATCAACTACCTAAACACAAAGGGTTAACTGAAATTATTGCTGAGATTTACTCTATCAAAGGACTCGCGTATAAGAGAAGCAATGATTCGAACACTCGTGCAATTTTCATTTATACCACTTTTATCATTTTTATACCACTATATCGCATTTGTACCATCAATTTACCACCCCTTTGTCGCACCGTGACACGATAAAAAAAAACCAGTACAGCGTGCAGAACTCGCTTTATTTTTTTTATGAACAAAGCCAAAGATTTTACGCCTGGAAGCACAGATATTTCATCTTCTTGTTTTCGAAAATGAGAGACGCGCATAACGGTTAATATGTATAAAACTGGAGATGAAATAAAAGCTCGTGTATTGTCTGCGGAATTTATAAAGGTACGATCAAAATTTGTGTGTTCGTGTGGTAATTCAGCGTGGTTACCAAATGTTTCGTTCGGGGTTCAATATTTCGCAGCAATAAAAATTTGCTTCGAATCGAATGAAAGTTGGAAAAGGGAGCTGGCGAAAAGGAGCTCAGACGTGAAAATCGCAGCGGATTCGTGAAAAACATGGAATTCGAATCAAGCCCTAGCAGCGTCGCATCCGGCGCTGGGGCGACAATAAAGGAAGTTATGGTACAGTGTCGATTCTGGAGTGTCAATTAAAATATGCGATGAAAAATGTCGAAACAATGAATCTGCCAGTTACCGTGGCCGCATATCTGGCCTGGTGACCGCGGCGCGGCGGCGGCGGCGGCGGCGGTGGCGGCCGCGGCTATTCACCAAAACACGGTAGGTAAACCGAATTCCTTTTTTCCATTTTTCCCTTCCGGACCGTCTGTCTGTTTCTTCCTCGAACTCTCATTCCCCCTTGCCTCTCCCCCTCTCTCTCTTTCTCTCTCTCCTATTTTTCACTATTGTTTCGGGACAGAGCGAAGTGAAAATCCGTGGTCTGCTAACTGTATTTTCACCGATGCCCGTTTTCGATTTCGAATCGCACCAGGACAGCAGTGGCGAGAATAAAATTGCCGACGATATTCGTATTACCGTGACAATTGGCCTAAACCGTGAACCATGTAACGCAATCGACAAGAGTTAATCGCCTCGCCGATAATTCAACACGGCTGCGTGCTCGGTCAGGCTAAAAAGGAATTAATTTCACATAATTAACGGGGAACGACGCGAGAAATGCTTCGTGTCGAAGCACGCCCGCACCCCCATCTCCTACCCATCGCTTTATTAATCCGTTTTTGCCAGTTACACCGACACAACGAACGGACAAACCGAGGTACAGGACCATTCAACGAAAATAGAATAGCGAGTGTCTGTTCGAATGTATATTCTAACTCATTTTTTATTATAATAAATAATTAATGAAAATTGATCTGCGATCACGAGCAAGATCATAGAATTTAGCGAGTAAAGATCACCCTTGGTTTAAATTCTCTGCTCGTTTCTCAGAGTTCGTCTCTGTCGGAAAGGTTGCGGTGATTTCATGGATCGAGGACTGGATCCACTCGAACGACGAGTCTCTCGGTTGCGGATCGCAGACATCTCAGTAATTTCGAGATCCCGCGGAATGGAGTTGGGTACCTGGCCCTAATTGCCGGGAATACGGCCAATAAATTACACGTGTACCGCGTAGGGTAGTCGATCCGAAAGTGATCACGGGAAACGGACATAATTCCCCATCAGGCTGTTCCAGCAGAAGGTCGTGGATCTGATCCGTTTGTAAGCCGCGTCCCCAAACGTCAGCCTATCACTCGGATCGAGTACCGAGCGATACTCTTAAGATTCCTTAATTAAACGATCTGACAGCTACATCGCTAAGATCCCGGCTATCTATGGTCCGATCAGCCGAGAGGTAGAAAGGCTCGGGCCTCCTTTGGACCATTCGAATGGCCTTTTGCTCCCTCTTCTTCTTCTTCTTCTTCTTCTTCTTCTTCTTCTTTTCTTCTTCCAGTGAATCGACTGCGCAGCGAACAAACGATTTCTACCGCGAGAACATCCTCGTCCTTGCTACTTCAAATCCTTTATCGACGGTCCTGGGACTGTCGGACCCTTTGATGGGCTTCTTTACATCCCATTCGGCTATACGTTCGTAAAGAGACTATTAGAAACGACTCCCAGTTGCACGCGAGGCCGCGGTCTTCTATGGACTGTTCAAAACTATTTTAGAAATCGAATTTTCAAGAAATCCGAAAATTTGAATCAATTCGATTCAACTTTTTCCACAAGATCATGAAACATTTTGTTTTATGTGCTTTTTTAGAACATCTTCGTTAGAGCAGCGATACTTGGACCGCCTGCTGTTTGCGAATAAACTAGTCTGGGCTGCTTCTATTTGCACGTAAAAAAGCACAAGCGACTTTCCTACCGGTTGTTCGATAGGTCTTCTCAAAATTAATAATCAATAGCTAAGAGTTTCTTATAAAATTGTAACAGCAACTTCCATCGGTGATGAACCATTACATCCTCCTTCTTCTTGATATAATGGAGTCGTTAAGAAACACGTTAATGGACTTCCTTTAACATGTTCCTTTGCATCCTCCTTGCCAATGATACTCGGACCACTTGCTGTTCTCTAATTGCGCGTAAGATTAACTTCCATAAAGAGAAGACAACTTTAAAATCCTTTTTAAAAATCCTTCAGGGCTGGGAGAATGTGCATCTTTCCTTTTTAAGGATTCCTAAAATTGCAGTAGCAATTTCTTTTCTTCGATAATATAGAATTCCTGTGATAGATTTATTTACGCTTTCTTCAACGGCTTCTAAGTACATGTCCGCACTGCCGCTGATAGAACTTGTTCAGCGATCATTTAAAAATCAGTGATCGACAGCCGAGGATCTCCTAAGAAACTGTCCGATCGTCTCTCACAAAATCCAAAATGATATGTAACAAAATCCTGTAACACGGGAATAATTTAAAGCCATCGTCGTCGTTAATTAAAATTCCTCGGCGATTAATCCTACACGGAACGAAATTTGCAAAAGGTAAACTCGATGTTTCTGGATAGGCGTTTTTCCGGACGACAAGGCCGGTCTTCGCGAGGGTATAATCACGGATAACGATTGTCGTAATGAAAATCTTAACGCCATTAAGCCACGCATCGCTGGTTCTATCTACGAAATTATCTAAATCGAGGCAGGGATATTTTTCAGTGGGTCCAGGAACCGGTCCATTGGGTGGTGGGGGAGAAAAAATAAGGCGAACACGAAGCGCCATGCTTTCCTGAGGCGCCTTTCTTCCACGCGGTCGAATCGTTAGCGTACAAGTTCCTTATCTGTTTATCAGTTCGGGCCGCGATAGCCTTTAAACAGGTTTAGACGGCAGTCTGATTAGCATATTACCACCTGTCTCGGATGGGTCCCGAAGGTTCGAACCGTTTTCCTCGGCGCTGTAACTTTCCGAGAATACGCGGGAATGTCGGCGCGAGCTGTTATCTCGCTCGATAAAGACCGGCGATCGTTTATTTCATTCCGCGGGCCTCGCGCGGAACTTATTGGAGTCACGTTGCGCCGTGCCGTGACAACGGACCACTTTATAACCCAGAAGAAGCGCTTCGTCGCGGCGAGCTAATAAACGAACGAGAAACTCGCCTTTTCCTTCTGCCGCGTTGCAACATGTGCAGCTTCGGATTACAGGAACCGGGGAGGATTCAACATTGAAACAGTCCTGCCACCGTGTTGCCGATAGCGACACAAGAATCTAGTCCCTAGCAACTAGCGCTTTTATTGGGTATTCTGGTTTTTTGGGACAAGTATTTAGAACATACCCGAGTAAAGCTTGTTTCGGACGGCTTAAAGTCGACCCGCATCCCGTCCAAAGACGCGACAAAGCAGACCAAATTCTGGCAAAGCGCCGATCAATTTGACCACTGTCTTTTCGAAATTCCATCGAGTGCTGAAGCTCGCGGAACGAGTGCTCCATCTCGCAGGACGTCCGCGTCGAAAGTAATCTCGCAGGCATAAGTCTTGCTCGACGTTCGTGAAAGAGGTCATTAGTCTTGAGGCATCAGCCCACTTTGCTCCGAGTTGTCAATCGTATCCGCGCCAGCAACAAATATTCTAATGGGCCCGATGATACGTTTCTCAACAGTTCTCCGCAGCTTTCAACGATGTCCTCAGGATTGTTGCCTGTTTGTTTTTTCAAGCATCCACGGTAACGTCGATCATAATCGACGATTAAGTGGATCCGCGAGGAGGAACTAGATGGGAACACTGGATGGTACTAGGTGTAGTTAGCTAGTTGCCAAATTCTCCGAGGTTCTATCAAAGTAACCAAGTCGGAAGACTTCGACCTCGGGGCCACAGATGTATCGTGCCCGGTTAGCAAAGGCCCGGTGTAATCGCATCAATGATTCCGCTGGATAACCCATAATTCATGCTTTGACTGTTCCAGCCTGGCAGCTATTATCCTTTGTAATGACTTCGGTGTAAGTGGTTTAGCAGTTTACGTACCATCGAACATCGATTCGAACGGAAGAGCGAGAGACAAACGACTCGATCTTGAGTTCCATTTGTTACCGTCGATCTTTGATCCTTTTTTAACTGGAAAATACCCCACGATATTCTAGCCGGTCATTTTTCTAACGATTCTTGTTCTCGAAGCCTCGATCACCCGAAGCGAAACTAAATGCACAGCTCCGCGATGATCGCCAAATGCTTTAAACAATCATTCAACAATGGAACAACGGAAGATCCGGATTTTCACGCTATTTTAACGCCACAGCCGATCGAATGACGATATCGGAGAAGATATATCGCTCTTCGTTAACAACAATAACAAACAGTTAAGCCAAAATTACACGCGTTACCATACGTTTACAATAATTACAATTGCGCGGCGAATGGTAAGGCACAGCAATTAGTATATAATTATGTACGACAATTTAATTCCGTGATTATCAGCGTGGCCATCGGTTAGTCGGTGTATCAGCGGTATAACCCGGGGAACGATTTAATTAAAGAATCTTAACCGGCTCGTTCGAGATCCATAAAAAGTGATGTAGAGGAGAGATCGGCGTCGATTTCCAGTCATCGTCACAGATAAGGGAACTATTCCGTGTTTCCTACGGCGTCGGTCCCTTTGACGGATTGTTATTGGCTACTTTACAGTCTATACCGTACACGTGGTTCGTTATTAGGCTAACTGAAAGGAGGACCGATTTGCCCCGACGATTTTCCTGATTTATGGGAGACAGAAGGCCGCGGCCGGTTCGGAATCGAATTGCTATGGATCCGTGGAATCCGGCGTGGAGTTAATATTCATCGTTTCATCGAATCCTCGGCTTCGAACGAACCTGATGGCTCATTAGAGAGGAGAATATATGGGGAAACAGGTACCTTTCGAAGCTACCGAAACGAATTGTCTCATTCTTGAATGGTTCTTTACATGCCAGCCATTCTCGCCTCAATTTTACAGATTTCACGTTTTATAATATTGTAAAACACGTTTTACGTTGATATTTGGTTGTGACATAAATATTGTGACTAACAGCTTCTTGAGATTCGTTAACAAACTGTAATCCACTACCTCGTAATTGGTACATAACATTTTTGTAGCAATAATCGAATCCTTAAAATTACAACGATTCGATGCTCCCGATCAGACATGTTTACGTCGCAACCTAATATATTAAAAAGTCGCGTGGACATCCGTCATTCGATTTTTATAAACATTTTTGCCAGAATTATTAAGGTCGTTGATACCGGCGCAACGATTCGGTTTGAATAAATAAATTCCCAAAGGTCGACGTCAAATAGAAATTTACTTTTTTATATGTAAAAAGCATGGATGTGTTCGAAGTAATAAAAACATTTTTTTTAATTTGTTTCACGCAGTTAAACGTACTACGAGTGCATGAATATCGGCGATCTGGTTATTACATTCTGCCAGTTACGAATTGCACAGCATATTTTCGATGTTAACGAATAAAATGATTATTTTCAGTAATCCACTCCGCTGGAAGGATTTAGCGTACCGTAAAAGAATCGAAATGTCTTAATCATTTTACTAAATTCCAATTCCGATAAATTTATCGAATTTTATCCGAAATTTATTCGAAACAATTCGACAACTCTTTCGAATTCTGAATTTATCTAATTTCTTCGAATAAGACTAGAGAATAAATGTAACCGAGATTTCAGCAAGAGATTGGATATCACAGAAAATAAATCCAGTTTTCGCGACCATCAAAGGCTTCTACATGCAACTAAAAATATCCCAGAGATAATATTTACTCGTTACTGTCTCGACGACTTAAAAAGTGCAGCCAAGAGCAAACAAGAAACCGGCAAACGTTCTATTCTGCGCGTATAAAAAAAGTTCGTACGCGCTCCCGAGTATATGTATTATACATTCCAATTGCGTTCTCGAATAAATAAACGTTGGATTCAAATGTTACGGGGTAATAAACTACAAAATACGCTACCGCCTGACCGTCTGTTTCTACTGCGCGCGTATAGTATAGGACGGTAAGGAATATGTAAGTACAGTGGGCTGAATCTTTCGTAACGAGCTATCAGCCGATCGGACGGTTTACGTTTCCCGGGGAACGTAACTGTTTTCATAATGAAGAAATAATTATGGAAATTAATCGATTCGCTTATTCGAATTCGATGAATTTGCCCGTACTATCCTGTCTCTCTCTCTCTCTCCTTCTCTCCGAAATCACGAACGTTATTTAATTTGATTAAATGGAACGTAGATCATCGTGATATGTAGCTTTGCAGGGAACGCGCGTAGACCGGTGTCGCGTCCGCGATAAAATCTGTACAAGCGTGTCCATGTTAATTACTGCGAAAATACTCCGGCGTAGGTATCGGCCGCAAAAATCTCTGGAACGACAGGCACGATCAATGATAAACAACGCGTGTTATTTTATACGAGTGATACGCGTTACGATTTAATAAGCAGCGTTCCACGCTCTTGTACAAATTTTGTTCTTGTCGTTACATTCTTAAAATACGCGGTATCTGTAATTTCCTTTCTATCAAGATCTACAGAAATCGTATCGACAAAAATGTATGCGCATATACTGTACGGAGCGACCAGCCTGTGCGTTGGACGCGAATTCAATCGAGTAACGCGCACTACGTTTTAATAACCAACATGCCGCCTTCTTTAGTAAATTATATATACACCCTTCGTCGCGTTTCAAGAGCCTGCAGCTTTTGTAATTTTTGCTCTTATTCCGCAACGCTGTTCGCCTGTTTTTAAAAACACGAGAGAAAAGATGGAGTTTAATTCCAGTTACAAGAGTTTCCCCTGTTTGTTTCTCCGTTCAATGTTTTAATCTATCTCTTTCTGTGTGGGGAATATATTTTTTTCCTGTTCAGATTTTGTTCGAAATCCAATGTACCAATTACCGATGCACCGTTCACTGTGAAATTTCGTATTCGTTCGTTCGGAAATCCGAGTACGTCAATTTCACGGAAATTTTTGTGGCTGGATTCGGAGAACGTTACATTCGTTGCTAATTCTCGGTAAATGAGAATTAGTATTTTGCGTGAAGCGATCTGTACAACAAAATCTGTACAACTAATTTTCTTACCGTATAATATTCATAAAAATCTGCAGTCCGATATAATCGTTGTAATTTGAGCGACGAGGAAATCGAAGGAGACTTCCACCGTGAAACTATGGTATAAATTCGTCGAAGTAATAGTGTATCGCCATTATCGGTGGAGGTAATGGGTAACGGACTGGTCCATCCTCTAGCTGAATATGTATTTTACAGTCCCGTTACCGAGAGACGGAGTACAGCGTGCCGTGGATCACGAAACAAATGAAATCATGTCCTATGGCTGATTATCCGGAACGATCTCCTTTAACGTCGCAATAACCAAGCACGATGCAACGCGACGTATTTATAAAAACTAATATATCACAACGAATCGTACCGATTCGAGGCATACGGCACCGAGGGCGCCACCTCTATTATATTATCAATGGGACAATGCCCCGGCAATTATGCGCCATAATTAGTCGACATTATTGTCATTATTTAAATCACGCGGCAACGTATAATGTGTCACCGGTCACCGGATATTACGCGTCCAACAGCCGGGGCGCGAAGCGGTTTGGTAACCGTTTCGAACCTCGGGCACGACGCGGAGGCGCCGCGCCACGAGTATTAATCACCGGTCGATCGTAAATCGGTCTTCGATCAGCGTCACGCTCGCGACCCCCGTTTATCCTGATAACGATCCGCCGTCGCTTATTGCTCGAACACCAAAGAAAACCAACTGGAGAAACCTAGCTACCAAGCGAACAGATGGTAGATGAACAGATCTCGTCCTTCCGATTCTATTATTTTACGTTTTCAGCTCGATTTTTATGGAGAGCCGATGTATTCCAAGGTAGAAGATAGAAGATAGAAGTACGGTTAGACGAAGTACGGTTAAAAACCCCGGACTTTTCCATCTGAAACCCGGACGCTTTCAAGGGATGTTCTCGTTTCAAACGATCCAAAAATCAATATTATTTCGTTTCCTCGATTTTAAAGTGTCTAATTTTTTTCAAATTTTTAAAAAGCTCCCTGCTACGAAAACATTTCATTCGTTTAAAAAAATGAGAACATTTTCAGTCGATACCGTTAAGAAGGTAACTGTAAAATTACTACGTAATACATCTGTGATACGAAAACAGAAATATCTGTGTAGATACACCTTCTTGGTATACGAGTATACCTCATGGTTTACCCAGTCGGTAGCTTATTACGCATAGAACGGACAAGATCGTACGGTCGAAAGTAAACACGTGTATTCGGTTTAATCTAAGTTGTAATATTAACAAACATATTAAAAACAAAGTAAAAACGCTTCCCATATCCTATCCGACACTCTTATGTTTTCGCTGTAAATAGGACAATCCTACGTCCAGGCAATCGGAAATAGACTAGATGAAAAGAAGCACGGCTGAATCGGATAGTTTTGGATGAAAGAAGCGGCTATCGGTGGCGCGTTTGCCCGCGAAAGCGCGTCTCCGTTATTTGCCGACGCGACGCGTTGATTGTAGATTGGCCTGGATCGACCAGAGCTACACAAAAGATGGTACTAGCAATTATGACCGAGTTCGGTGAAACTGGCCATGGAGTGTCAGTCCGGTGGATGGTTCCCGGGACAAAGTGGACCGAACCGGGTAAAAAGAGGACCGATCGGTAGGTGGTTATCGGGGTGTCGATGGTGCGAGACCATGCTGTCGCATCGCGTGGCGTGGCGTGGCGTAGCGTGGCATTGCGTAGTATCGCGTACCGTCGCGTCGGGGGAGCATCGCACACGCGAGAGGGAAAACGTCAACGAGAGAGGGGAGCCAGCGCATTGTGTCGTTGATGCTGTTGCTGGTGGCACCGATGCCGTCGTCATTTGCGTTCCAAGTGGTCGGGGGTGTGTGCAGCGGCGCGAGGATGGGTCTACAAAATATCGGGAACTGTTTGATCTGCTCCCCCATTTACTCAAATGGCGTGAAATTCAACAAAGCTGTTGAGTGGCATCGGCTACCGCCGATCTCGAATATCCGTGGCCAAGCGGCAGGCCAGTGTTCGAAACTCCGGCATGGGCTGGCTCTCCTCTTCTCGCGCCGCGAAGCGTTCCCTCTTCTCCTCGTCGTTCAACCCCGGCTTCGTTTCAACTGGCTACTCTCTTTCTCTCATTCTCGTATCCTCGTCCCCTTCGAGCGAAAGCAGCCTTTTAAAGCGCCACTAAATTCCATTTTGCCGTGGGCACCAGCTGATTAAATGCTTCTGCCGGAGATGTAAATTCTGACGATGAAAAAAATGAAACGCTGACGCGATATCTGTTCTCCACCCACTTTCTAGCCACACGAGATACCTGTATTTACCGGACGAGCATACTCGTCCCGCAGGCTTATTCGTACGCCGTCTCTTTAGAACGGGAAATTTTTTTGACGGTGTTACGGAACGAACACTATCTTCCACACTCTCTCCGGTGTGTGTACGACGAGCGAGCAACAATCGGCCGCTCGTTAGCACTCGCGCTCCAACAATCCTCTCCGCTCGCCCCCGTCGAATACTGTGTAATACAGCGAATTTCTGTGTAGACCGCCGCGTGATGTTTTCGTTCTCGCGGATCCGCCGGAATTGGAACAATTTGCAACTTGATGGTAAATTTAAATTGGGAGGGGGGGGGGGGGGGAGTGTGAAATTGTAATCGGATCCTTAGCGCTGCGAATGAGCTGGCTGCGAGCGAGCTGCCTCCGCTCCGATGATATTCTAACTATTAGACGATGAAGAGGGAGCGGGTGTGTAATGCCGTTTGTTCGAACGGAATGACGCGCTCGATGATTTCTGCGAATGTCTGGTTGCCGGAACTGCTGGAAACCGGTTCGAACTTTACTGGAAATTATTGTTCGAATAAACGCGAGGATATTCGAGAAAGCGAACTTGAATTTCGTTGTTTAATCGATAGCGAACATGTACCACTTAGTTTTAGCGCTCGATGGGTTCATTGACTCGCGAATCAATCTGCTTTTGTACGTTTCACAGAGTCGACGTAGAAATTCATTGTAGGACGTTCGATGATCGACCGTTTGACGAAAATCGCCAAAGGGAAAGTTGGTTTCGCTGGTTAGAAGAAGTCCGTGAGGTTGGATCGGGCGACCGTCACCTACCAATGAGCGGCCACTAAGAAATTTCACCGTTGAAATCCGTCGAACGAGCAACTCGACGATAATATCATGGCCGTGGGGGCTGGGTTCTAATGGAATTTCGGGTACGGTGGATTATCGTGGTGGATCGCGCCTTCGCGGCCACCGCTGCTGATACTCGCTAATTGCCGGATCGTTTACGTGTCACGCGGTCAGATCTGTTCCGTTTGATAGGCTAAATGGCCGCAACGGACGGAACGAGAGCGTATCTCTTCGAGCTCGAAGGAAACGCTGCCGTGAATGAAAGGTTGTCAGACATCGGCGGATATCCCTTCGAACGGAACTGATCCTCTATCTCTGGCTCTCGCTCTCTTGCTCTCTCTCTCTCTCTCTCTCTCTCTCTCTCTCTCTCTATCTATCTATCTATCCATCCATCTAGCTCTCTCTCTCTCTCTCTCTCTCTCACTCTATCTATCTATCTATCTAGCTCTCTCTCTCTCTCTCTCTCTCTCTCTCTCTCTCTCTCTCTCTCTCTATGCTCGTTGATGGCCGTCATCGATCCGGAGCTGACTACTTCTTGGTATCTGGCGTGTAATTTCGACCGTGGCCAACGACCGTTCGATTACATCGGATCCCTGCTTTTGACAGCCTACTCGCGGCGCTAGATGATTGCACGTTCGCGCCGGGCCAGCCTGTTTTTGTCGCTATCCTGTTGCCGGCTCCTTAATCCTCGTCAACGAGGATACCTAATTATTGTACAAACAGAGTCACGATCACAATTCAGAATCACAATTCCCGTGAAACGTAGCTCCGTTTAACCAAAACTTTTAAGGAACGTAAACGCATAAATACTGGACGATAAATAACTGCTCGCTCGGAGGATCGGTGGAAATGTTATATTAGACGCGTTTGTGTCCAAAGGATTCGAATAATGGCGCACGCTGCCGTGCAGCCCGGCCGCCTCTGTCGGTTGACAGAGGTATCCGTGCGCCAAAGGAAAATTTATTTGACACCGGGCGCGTCCTGTGCATTTGGCCAGTCTATTAGTTTAACACCTCGATGGTGATTCATTGTCCCCGTCCGAATTTAACCTGACTTTCATAACGCGTTAGATTCCGGGCTGATAATTTTCTGGCCGATGCAACCCTCTTTCCCTAACCCCTCCCCTTTCCGTCGCCGTTTCCCCTCCGGCTTTTCGCAGCGTGCACACCCCCGCCACTGTTCTTTGTTTCCCACGGTTTTGTTTCGCCAACGCAATCAGTTTCAGCTTCGCGCCTCGCCGCTTCTCGTCGAACTTCCGTCAGCGATAAATACGGGCACCGATCTCGGAATAATAAAGTGGCGAAAAGAAGGCGCAGATACAGGCTACCATCACCCTCCGTAGCGTCGCTTCGTGGATCCAGCAAAGCGGGTCAATAAAAAAGAAGAAGAAGAAGATCCGCAGGAAAAAACCGGTTCATTCTATACTCTCGCAGTTTACGACTTTGCAGAAAATGCTTTCCTCGGTGTCTCTCTTTCTCTCTCGTCGTCTCGCTTCCTCCAGGGCTCATTCTATTCGCGTTCTTCTCCGCCCGTTTACGGCCGAGCATATCTGTTGCATCGATACGATCGCGAATGATTCGCGCGACGAACGCAACGCTTTCACACCGCGCGTATAATTACGAGCTGCTACGAGGGGGGGGGGGGATGAATTTTTGCGATTTATCGAAGTGGCTCCTCGAAACTTGGACGTTCCAGCCGCTTGTCTCGCGATTTCTTTCTTTATTAGCAGACTGCGAATCTTTACGCGATATAAAACTTTTCTTTGAATTTTTCTTTGAATCTTTTCTAAATGAATTTCCTACGGAATTCATCTCTTCGGAACATTCGCGTAAACATCAAAAATCCAACAACCGTTGTTAACGCATAGCTGATTAGAGAGTCGTCTGGGTATATCCTCGGCCAAACAGGCCACTCCCCAATTAGCCGAAGGAATTACGCTTAATTAATTCGACAACGGGATAATAGGCAAATAGTATAGTCGGCTGACAATGCGACGCTATGCGAGGAAGCTAGGGCTGAGCAGCGCGGCGGTGGCGCGGCGTCCACCTTTCAAAATCCACACGCATACACGCCGATCCGCATTCTTGTTCCCCCTGCTGGTCGTCGACGAGGGATAACTGTCAGGAACAACAGCTCGTTCCGTATATTTTATAACCCGTGCGCGTGTCGATGCTGGTGCTTGTTGTTATGCGTCCGCCGCGCTTCTCCTTTTCAAACCTGTAATCATCACCTACCATCTATTCCCGCGGCGCCGCGCCGCGCCGCGCCGCGCCGGGTCTGCGCAAGTGTTATATGTACCTGCAACGACGAATCCTTTCGATGCGCGATGGTGGAATGGGACACAGTTACCATACAGCATCCCGACGATAAATACAGCCGCTTCTGCAATCTCTCTCTCTCTCTCTCTCTCTCTCTCTCTCTACCAACTTGTTCGCGCTATACTGCTCGCTTTATTCGATCGATCATTACCCCTGCTCGTTATCCTCTTCCGGGTGAAAGAAATTACCGAATTCGATTTATCCGATTTACCCCCTTTTTTGAATTTTTACGTACTGGGTAGATAGGGTTGTAAGTATACCGCGGATCTTTATGCAAAATAAAAATGTTTTGCATTAATTGTAGGAAGCGGGAATAACAAAAATTGATTTGATCCCTCGACGACTTTGTTACATTAAAAGCAACATTCTTGAATTTTTAATATCTTTTATTATAAATGCATAAAGATCCGCAGTCTAGTAATAAGATAGTTGGTTAGAATATACACCAAGTACGACAATTTTTAACACTTTATCCGAAGGATTTTAAAATAGCATCGATTACCGCGGCGTTTAATTGTTGTACGGTATTACCACTCATTTCCCAGTACTGTTGTTTATCCGGCAATATTCATCGGCATCGCGCGGTAAATAAAACTAACCGGTGCTGCGGCTCGGCCGACCCGCGTTCGAATATAAATCTCGCGGATTCATATTGTATCCGAAAATAGTTGCTGGCCACCGTGGAAAGGGAGATTTAATCACCGCGTCGCGGGAACTTCCGCCACAGGACATCGACTCGGTATACGCGCTTGTACACATACATACATATATGTATATATCGGTAATTGATGTTTGCCGGAGTCATCGACGCACGGACGAGAATCAATCACCGCATGGTGCTTGCCTCGCGAATAGAACTCCGTGCGAACCGTTTAATTCGTAAAAGTTTCGGCCGACGTGGCTCCATGTATAATGGAACCAGCTACGAACTGATACCTTAGAAGCCTCCGGGGCGCGTTCACATGCGCAAAACTCGCAACATAGTTCTGGCACTGTTGCCACCCGAATGCAAAGTCCTATCTATAATACGAGTGTCGTGCAACTTTGCGAGTGTTGCGCGTTAGACGAATCGAATTTTAGTCGAGCGAGAGTAACGAAGAAATAATTACACGGAAGCCAACTAACATCCTGAAAATCACGGGAGATCTTGTGAAATGTGCCCATAATTATGAAAGTGGTCTAAGTGAAAATTTAATAAAACTTAGTTCGTCAGTTATTTCACGTCGCATTACTTTACAGAGCGTTCCAAAATTACGTGTCGTCATTCTGGACTCGAGGATCGGTGGAGATGCATTAAAAGAAATAGACGTTGAACTCGCGAGAAATTTTGAGAGTTTCAGGTTCGCGAACGAGCGAAATACCGGAAAAACAATTTTTCACCGCGCCGCGCCGCGCAGCGCCGCGCGCCGGAACAAAATAATATTTGAATGGAGCGGAACGTTTGCCGGCGGCTGATTGTTCAAAGGAGAGCCCAGACGGTTGCTTCTGCGATTCTGCAAGGAAATATGTCTCGTTTCGACGGGGGCCGAGATCCCCTTTCCCGGGGAACATTCAGAAAGATAAACAGTCTAATCGCGGAATAGAATCCCGGTGAATGCAGGCTCAATTTCAAGATTTCCTATCGCTAAAAATGACTATCCCTCCCCGGGCCTGTATTTCTATAACGCTTCAGACGGAGGAGGAAGCCGTTCCCCCCATTGCCGTGTGCTCATCTTCGAACGTATCAATGGATCGTCGAAGAAACCTTTGACATTCGGTTACCGGGTGAACGTACGCGCGGGCCGGAGACTTGCCTCTCTACGTCCTCGTGCTCATCCGCTCCGCTTTGACGTCTATTTATCTAGTATCGAGTACTTTCATTACTCGAATTGGAAATCCGCTTACCTCCGAGCTATCTCGTCTTATGTTAATCTCGTCGGATCTATTCTTTCCCCGAGACCGTCGCTCGGATCGCAGTTAACACTGGGAAACGTTCGAATTATTCGCCGTTTCTACGAAACAATTTTTCGGCTTTTAAGCCGTTCTTGTCCTTTAACTTTTACAACTGATAATTGCGTCACTCGCGTAGTCGTCGAATGCAGAATGTTTCCCGAAAACGAAAGACAACAGTTTGCATCGATCTCGGGATGGAAACTGTTCGGCTCCGTTGGATCCGGCATGGCTTCGCAATAGCGTTTCTCGGCAGACGCTTGCCAGGAAGTTCCCTCTTTAAAATTGACTCGCTTTTTCATGGAGATCCGGCCCCTTTCAGGTGAAACCAGCCCATATTTCCGCGCGAGATTACGAGTGGCTCGAAGCGCGGCTACCGAGCAGCAACGAACCATCGCAATAAGTAAATCGCATTCGCCGGGGTGAAATGTAAATGCTTATCTGCTCGTAAACATTGTCGGAGGGTAGCTGGAGGGAAATAAAAGAGGGAGAGAACAGGGGGACAGAAGGTTTCACTTTTATCTGAACGACTATGGCCGGTCTCCTTGCCAGAGCTGACGCTGTTCTCTACTTTTCCAAGGGGATGAATATAACCTCCGTTAACTCGCAGCCACTGGCTTCGATCGCGCGCGATTCGCGTGCTGGATCCCGTGCGACGATCTTTCAATTTGTTTTCAAAAATGTCCCGCCTTGTTCACCATTATTATTACCGGATACCATTGGTATCGAAAGAAAAGGCTGGGACACGCTGGGTCAACGATACGTTAAAACATTTAACATTCGAGCAATATTTAAACGCGATGGCAACTCTGTGCACGCGCCGAATCCCACGCAAGCATTCCAAACAGACTACATCTTAATATTATATTACATTAAACCGAGCCGGCGAGGATCAGTGTCGGCCATGTTGGATAGGATGAATAATTTATTGCGTGCGATAGTTTCAAGCGTCGGAAGTCGATGAATCCTAGGATAGCATGAATTCCAGAAGCGAATAATAATATCGCGGAGATAAATAGGCGGGTGCAAGCATAAGTGCGCGCTAATCTTGGAATAATATTATAACGAATAACATGGGAGCCTCGAACAACGTCGAACGTTATAATGGCGGATGTTCGTGCACCTCGATTCATTGCACACCGATTAAAAACTTCTGCGACTTGTTTCCTCATATTTCTTTCCGGCTTTCCGAATTGGAACTTTATTCCGTCTAATCAATGGCCTCCGTAAGCTGAATGTGAATTAAAAGTTGTATTAAACTTCCGGGAGCTTGTGCTCCTTTATGGATGCGCGGAATTAACGGTGCAATAATAACGGAGAAGGGGGGGGGGGAGGACACAATATCGAAAGAAAAATAACAAACACTGCCAATCGGCTGACGTAGATCCCACGCCATCTTGAAATCTCGCGTTCATCCGCGCAAGTTATACCGTACTCGCTTAAGATTACATACTTAATTCCCTCGAGCCTCTGTAATTCGGGGAGTGCGCGAAGCAACGCACGGCCTCCGGTTTTATGGCCGGAGGATCGAGCGAATCGACGCAATCGCTCGATCGCCGCGATTCAGCCGATAAATACTTCGTTAAAATACCCCGCGTTCCCCTTCGACTCGATTTACCACGCCATTCGAGCCTCCGCTCTTTTACTTCGCAATTGTCGACGGAAAAGGCGGCGTTCAGTCTGTGACCGACATTATAGTCCTACGTCTTCGATCCACGGGTCAGATAGCATAAATTAACACTGTATGGTCGCTACCGAGCTCCGTTCTGCTAAATTCAATTTCAGCTCGTACAATCTTTGTTGCTTAATTTTCCAGACAATTTGATGCGCTTCGGTTTTATGTAAATGATGTTTATCAGGCGGAAAAGAGGTCCATTTTTATCGGTGACCAGAAGACGAATTCATTTATAGTTTTTATCGGACGTATGCGTACAGTCCGTTTTTATCGCCGAGCAGAAAGACGAATTAATTCGTCGTTCTTCATTAGTCGTTTGTATTCCTTCGCAATTTCTCCACCGGCTTATATATATTTTCGCGAAAGCGTGTTCATCGCAGTGAATAAATTACGCGACTGTTTTATTCCGTTTTCTGGACTGCGCGGCTACTCTGTCTCTGGCAGAATACAAATTTCGTTTTTAATCACCGCGGGGGAGAGTAACATTAAGAACTTTAATCACGGCGCACGCTATTAGTTCGGAAAAGCTTTTGACCATCGTCATAGAAATAACAGCGCGAGAGTTTTTGCGACAGAGAGGGAAAGAGAGAGAGAGAGAGAGAGAGAGAGAGAGAGAGAGAGAGAGAATCCTTTAGGATGATTTACCGGTATGGAAAACGTCGTTCCCCTTTGTAAATCTATTTTCAAGTTACGATATTTCGCCTGTGTCACCGAAAACGGATAGAGATTTGCTGGCCGGGCTTCCCGGAATGAAATTCAAAGGAGCACGACGATTGTAATTCTGCGGATGGTTAAAGGATTTCGGTGAATTCGTTTAATTCGTCACGAACACACAGGCTTCTAGGATTTCTTCGGGGAGAGCGTTTATGCGAGCCTGTGTCTCGATCCCCGTTTGCGTCGGAAATTGGAAACGATCGTCCATCCGCGGGAGTTTCGTGCTCTTTATCGTGACATACATTCCAGTTTCGAATGACCGGGGAAAACGGTGCAGGCATAGCACGGAATTAAACTGGAAAATACCCAATTTGCTTGTCGTTCGCAGCGATATCGATCGCTCGGCTCCTTTGCTGCGAGAGTCAAACAGAAAGGGTCTAGCAGGATAACCATGGTGTCCAGTCTTGATCCACTGTAACATCTAAAAAAACAATAATTGATGCGTCCTATCGCGAGAAACGTTCAGTTCACCTTAAAAAATTTAAGCTTAGGCATTTTTATTAGCAGAGAGAAGATGGTTGCGAACTTTTCGAGAACTCCCACTGCGTACATAGAAAAAATTTCAAAAGCAAGCTCGCACAGAAGCATAATTATGATACTCCTATACGGAAGAAGCAGAAAGATATTTTTACTCGGTGTTTGTTAGTTGACACATTAGCGTACGGTCTACGGGGTGCGCTAACGAAGAAGGAAAATGTTATTCAGGAAAAGTTTAACGAAACCCCTGCACCACAATGGCACACAAAAATATCTCGTATAACCGCCAACTGAAAAACTTTTATTACATGGTCGTGGAAATAATACGATTCTCTCTCATTAACTTTGAACTCTGCTTTTATAGGATTCCGAACTAATTCTGTGCAAATTTAGTGAAACCAACAGAGTCTATTTCGTGGCACTCTTAATTTTATATACAATCGTATTCAAATCCGACTCGTTTTCCTCTTTTGTTAGATCAGCCACGCTTCTAAAAACAAAATTAAAAATAATCCAAACATAAATTGAGAAGCGTATATCTCGTTACAGAATCGTAGGAAGGGCAAAAAGCAGGGTTCAAAAAGGACGAATTGCAAATAGATGATTTGGTCGAACGTGTCGAACTTTTCCATTGAAAATGAATTTTCCATGGATCGATCCATGGCTGCCATCCATGTCTGCGAAATCCGCTGACCCAGTGCGAAGTCAAGCCACGCAGACACGGTGGAAATTGCGGAGACTGTCGGTAAAAAGTGTCCAAAAGAAATAGAAACAAAGAACTCCATCGGAATCGATACCGGCGAGCGATCAACCGCTGAAACGGCTCGAATTCTTGCGCGGCGGTTTGCGGGAGGTGGTTTGACGGGGATAGGGATCGTCATAGAGAAAACGTGGAACGAGATGCGCCGCGCCGTTTCGTTCAGCGTGCAAGGAATCCGATAAGACGTCTCTAAGAATCCGGCTACGTAGACCGTGTGTACAAGCGGCAGCGAAGAAAACGGTCTTTCCCGCGCCCGTGAACGGGCGAAAAGGCTGAGGGGTTGAACAGGATAGAGGGTGCTGGGGATCAGGGGTGGTTTCGGTGAGAATTTCCAGCGGATTCGACGGTCTACAGAAGGGGAAATTCGGCGACAGGAAGAAACGATAGAAAGAACAAGACAAGACGAAAAAGGAAGCTGAAGAAGAACCCGACGAGTTCCGAGGGGGTTGGGGTACACGTACACCGACCTTCCTGCACGCGTGTGCGTATATTAAACGTACCGCTATCTCGCCATCTACACGTACCTCTCTCCAGCTCCCCAGGATCCTTTAGAGTCAACATTCTTCTCTTTAGAAGTCTCCCGATCTCCTCGTGCCCCCGATGAAAATCGTTCGCTTTCGACGACGACCACTCGCGAAATTCTCAAACCCCCTGCGCACGTTTTCGCCATCCTGGGACAACGTAACGCGACAATTATACAATGACCGGGGTGAAATTGTTCGGATACTTGCGTAACGCGTCTGCAGTTTTCCCGTAAACGGGTGCGTAAGTAATTGCGCGAAACGGCTGGTTCTTCTAGATCCGTGAAATCTACTTATAAATTAACTAAAAATCAACTGCTTCGCTGTAAGAGCAGTCCGTGGTCCAATAATTCGAAAAATGAACGAACTAAAGGGGCGGGGGCGGGGGGGGTGTAGGAATTTTGAGGAAGAAGATTCCCGTGCAAAACGAACGTTTCCGATAATTCCGGGGGTTCTTCGCGACAAACTTCGTAAAACATTCATAAGCAAATATTCGCCGGTTAACTCTCTCTGGCGTAACTCCAGGGGCCGAGAAACAAAATCCTCTTACGCAGGGTTGAATTGCGCCCTAAACGAGGCCCGGGGGATTAAAGAAATTATAATACCGCGCCGCACGACATCCATTCACAGAATTATCGAGCCACTTCCCACCGCGTAGACAATTCTACGCGCGCGCGCGCAACAGAGAGAGAGAGAGAGAGAGAGAGAGAGAGAGAGAGAAAGTGCTGCAGCCGGTTTCCAGGGCACAAAGCCGGCCGCGATCCTGGAAGTTGAAACGACTCGGTCCAGAATGCCCTGCTAATTACGATATTACGAGGCGAGGCGAGGCGAGGCGAGGCGGCGTTAGTGCTTCGAGCGACCGATGTTGGATCGAAATCGTTGCTGGACAGAACCAGAGGGGGAAAACCGCGAGATAAACGGACGAGCACAGTTGCCATGGACAACTCTACCTTCGACGAAATATGTCACATATCGGAGACAATTAATCATTTCATACTATATTAGAATGTTCACAGAGGTCCCTGGAAACGTAACGATACACAGCTGATCGAATTAGACCCTCCAGTTAACTTCGTTCTTTTATATTTAACTCTCGGCTCCCCGAGTGTACCCGAAAAGCGTTTCTACCTCGGACGATCTTATGATTTTGGTAAAATGAAAAATCTGAAACCGGTCGTTCGATCGTAGGTGTACCTTTCACGAAATATACGACAAAGTTCGTCTGGCAACCCTGTTTGCCCGTCCCTTTTATTCTTCTCGTCGGTTCCGTCGTTTTCGGTCGCATTTTTTCACCGGCTCTCCGTTGTCGGTGGCACAACGATGCCGGCCGGTTGGTTCGTTCGACCGTTCACCGTTTGGCGCAACGCAAACGCACACACGTTTGCCACGTGTACTTAATTTTACTGCCGCTGTCAGGTAATTAGAGGTACGTCCATTCGAACGTGATTTAAATGGAAACTGTCAAACTGCCCGAATAAATCGAAGAGCTCCATTAAAGAATTGTCTCCGGGAATGCGTGAAACGCTCCAGGATATTATACGGACCCGTTTCCCCTCAATTTGAGTTCGCCTGCGTACATAGGTACCTCTACCTCGCCTATTCTTATTCAACACACCGTTCGAACAGGTGCAACGAATGTTCGCCAATTCACTGTTTCCGATCTGTTCACTCTTTTGACCGCTCTTTTCGATCTGTTGTTCCTGGTCGTTTGAGATGCTTCGTGTCAGTTTCGTTTGTCGGGGACATTTTTGTTAGAAGTAATTGGATAAACAAAAATAATAAGCCAGTGTCGCAGATTTATAATGTCTCCTGTAACGTCTCGAAAATCGTAACGTTTCCCCAACGCCCCAACCCACTTTCGTCTACCATTAACAACCAAATTTTTCTTTTCAACACGCCTCGCGGGCCTTTACCGAAGCAGCGAGCAACAACAAGCAATTCCAAGCGAATATAAGGAGGGATGAATCCACCGTTCGCAATCTACCAGGCTGGGGAAGTTTCATTGGAACGTCGGAGGAGGTGTTGAAATTATTTCGAAAGTTGCGGCCACATTTTACAGTTTACTCTGTAGATTAAAACGTATCCGCGCGGCGTGGCGCGGTGGTACGGCGCATCGCGTGCCGCTTTTCAACATAATTTACCGTAGACCAAGCCCCTGGCATCATCCACCCCCCGCGAAATAAATAACGATCCGTGCTCGTCGGCTGGACACGGATGAAATTAAAAGCTAGAGGCGATCGCATCGGGTCGCGTCGCTTTCGGAGTTATCGCGAACGGATCGGTCGTCGCGTTATTTATGGATACATTAAATGAACTGGGCGGCGGGCGTCTTGTCCGTGGCCGACGCAGCCAGCCTTTATCGGGAAAACGAGTTCCCGTCCAATGAGCGTCCTGTTCAGATCGAGATAAGGATAGTTCGTACGCGTATACGGGCTTCTGTTCTGCTCAGACAACGATGAGACCCGAGCCCCCAGAAGGCCCCATCCCAGGCAACGTGAAAATTCTCCAAAACGACACCGGAGAAATTGATCGAAGATCGTCGGTCGAACGAGCTTCGTTCTTAATGGATCCGCTTTGTAACTCTGACGTTCGTGATAATACAATTTTGTTATTTGACCTGGTATCGTGAAAACGATGAAAATATTGTGGTGCATCGTATATCCGACCACTCGTAGCACACATCGATCACTGCACAGGTAACGAGAATGGTACACGCGAGGAAACTCGAAAAAATCTTCGGAAGCAAACGGTGGTGTTGACATCGGACGTCCGTGAACAAAGATTGCGGGGACGAATGTAGGTAGCCTCGTGCGAATATCCGTCTATTTGGCCAAGTCACCGTTGAAGTCGCGATAACGAGCTCCGTGGCGCGGCGTTATCGTCACGCTAGCATAGTACACGCGTGTCACCCTGTTCTACATACCTGGCTCGAATTCACGCTAAATTGTTCGTTATATTAATCCGTTGGAAGTCCGTCGGTTCTGCCCCTCCCCCCGCTCCATACAAGCTCTATCGCCACCGGATTGCCGAACCGTGTTGCTCGGTCCTGTTCCCGTTGTTTGTCAGCTCGTGTTTCGGCTACTGTTCTTCTCTCTTCTCGTCCCCAACGCCATGCGGACACGCCAACCCTTCGCGGCCCACCCCTCGCGGCCCACCCCTCAGGCATTACACAGTTACACGGCAAGGTAATACGTTTAATCTCGATATGCTACCTCATTATAATCCCGGGACTGGCCAATAACGATACCCCGTTAAATGACCGACGATTTCATGGCTGCGGACCACGGCTCTCCGCGACGCGTTATCGCGTCACACGCGATGGCCCGCTCGGGGATTAGGATGTTTCTCTGGGATCGACGTCTGCGATGCCGTTTGATCGTCACGGCCGCGAACACCGGATTCTATGAATTCGAACAATTATGGCAATTTTCAAGTGAAAACTTCTTTACGAGTCTGTCCGACAACGAGCGATCGAGTCTGGCCCGTCGCATACATCTATTTCCGAACATGACTTTTTTCCAGCTAGCGTTGTTATTATATTTTTATTTGTCATAGTTGCTTGCCTGTGTTGGCTGTTTCGCGAGATTCAATAACGATTGCGATTACTTATTTAAACGGTTAGCCAAGCTAGCCGAGCCAAGACAGTGCCAGGTACGGTACTTTATTATTAAGCGGACAAATGGATCCGAGAAGCACGTAGGATGCCATGGGGCCGCACTTAATTGCGCGACAGTTTCGCTTTGTTGGGTTGCGGTGTCTTCGGGACAAGATTGCTCCGGCACCCCACGTTTAGGGGCGGGGAACGGGGCTGACGGGGGTTCTGTTTACCCTGTTGAACCTGTTGGAAGAAAGGAGGAGGTCCGATTTCGAGCACTAATTAAATTATAGCACCGAGAAATTGAACTTGGCTGAAGCTGGCTGGATTCGAATCAGGATTAACATTTTGTCCGACGATGACCGGGTCTGCGGTGACCCTAGGTCGTACTATGCGCGTATCGTTTCTTCATTCGTTAACACCGCACAGTGGATTTTATGCATTCATCGCACAAACGAGTAGATCCAATTAAAAACAGTAAAAAAACTATTAGAAAAATTTCTACTTCACTCCAGTTTGTTGTAAATCGGGTAAAAAATTTTCGTTCTGCGTAAAGATCCGCTGTCTAATTAACACATACGAGATCTTCCGACCAGCTTGATACGTTGAACGAACGAAGTTGTTGCCCTCTTAAAATTCAATCTCAAGCTCCGCCTGTGCATCAACGAAAAAGAAACTGTTTAAATCGGTCGGAATGGAGACTGAACTTTCCGTTCGGAATGGAGACTGAACCGTGACCAAGCCTAATAATGGCGACCTCGCTGTCGAGAATATTAGACTTACAGTCTCTGCCGGCCAACAGCGGCGGAAAAAACAAAACGCAAAAAGTGAAGTTTGTAATACATCACTGCAGCAGGATCTTCGGCCCGTCCGGTGCAACGTGTAATTTCAAGAATGTTTCCCGAGCACCGGACAAAGTATAATGCTCATCGTTCCCGGTAAAAAAGTAAACAGAAGGATGTTCATTAGTTGTGTCGAGCGGTTCAGCGTCGGGGTGGGGTGAGGATTGAGAAAGTAGCGCGGATACAGCGAGACAGAGAAAGAAGAAGCAGCGAAATGAAGAGAAAGAGAGAGAGAGAGAGAGGGGAGGGGGAGAGTGAAAAAATATCAAGGGCGGATTGGTTATTCCATTATGCGTGGCTCATTAGGGACGTGGATATAATTCACGCCAGAACTAAAATTACGGTCCACGGGACGAGACGCGTATCGAGGATGAAAAGTCGAGGCGGTTCCTCATATTCCGCGACGGCAATGAATATTTCATACATTCGGAAATTCAAGACGAAGAACTTCTTTTTTTTCGCCAGGCAGTTTGACGGCGTCCGACCCCCGAAATTAAGGTGTCCCTCTGTCACGTTATTTACACGTCGGTGAATATTAATCGGCCCGGCCTCCGATCAGTCCTGCCAGGACTTCGTTTCATGGTAGATAAATTATCGAATATCCCTGGAAGGTTACCGTGCTCGTTAATCGCAGCTGTTGCCACTGTTTGGGGCCCTTGATGCTACCAGGATTCATCCTGATTCACAGCCTCGCTCCCGGAATCGTTTGCTGTTCAAGATCCGTGCTGCCAAATAATTAGTCTTTGACGATCGAACGTGCAGACATTGTACCACAGTCTATTTGTAACAGGCAGACGGAATAATTAGCGATCCGCGGTTGTACCAACCAATTGCGAATTTTAACGAGGTGAACACTGCTGATGCATCGAACCATTAGCACCGAATAACATTTTGAACAGCCAATGTAAGGTGAATCGAGTACCCGAGCAGAAGAAGCGGACATCGTACTGCATCGATTATATACGAAACAATGGTGCGAATTGATTTACCGTCAAAACTTCGAAGCTGCCAATACTTCCCCGGCAGCCAACAAGAACGGAGTAGCAGCAGCTATCTCGCGAAGACTCGTTTGACTCCGAGTAACCAGTGTTCCTGCGAGTATGGCTTTTCAAGAGGCATCGAAGCGCGGCCCTGATTTATTATGTCGTTTCGAATCATTGGCGGCGAGGAGTATCATTTTTCTTCCGGTTCACGTCTGACCTACAAGGAACACCAGCCAAGCGTCCATCAGCATTACGATGAAACTTTTCGCATTCGTTTACCCATAAACATCCGGAATCACCGAGCTCCCGAACACTCTGAATGATTCGGTAAAAATATTTGATAATATATTTTTTTTAGCAACGGTAGTCTCTTGGATTAAATTATAAATTTCGTAGTTTCGTCAACAATTTGAGTTGGTGGTTTTGGGATGCGGAAGCCAGTTGCTCGGAATGGAGCGGATATTTCGACTGGAAGGAACATTAAAAATTCTTGTAATCCTGATGAATGCGAGGGCGGTTACATCAACCGCGATACAAACCCTTAGCCACCCCCGGGCCACTCTTAGGATATTCCCGCAGCTGGTATTCATAACGGTCATAAGTTTCTTTTCCTTTCTGCTCTCTCGCGGCAGAAAATCCGGCGGGATTTTAAAAAACCGTGGAAAGAAGACACACTCTCTCTCCCTCTCTCTCTCTCTCTTTCTCTCTCTCTTTGGAAGAGGGGGTGAAGAAGGGGGATGAAGCGGGGCCCTATATCAAACTCATTATCTATTGTAATAAAAGGGGTGAGCGTTGGGTTCATTGTTTCGATAATACAGCCCGTCGGTCTTCGCCCATTCGCGTGTATTGTGCGCGGAATCCGACGGGGTCACGTCGCGACCGTATAAAAACTCCCGATGAATGCGATTAATTATAGGGCGACGCGAACAGCGAACGACGACACGACGCCCATTCAATTGGAAATTGCGAACGTGCCCGGTGGAAACCGGACCGACGCAAAAGCCTGCCGAAAAAAGACACGTCTGATTGGTGTATCGATCGCGGTATCATTTTATACCGGCGATTCTTATCGTTCGCAAAAAAACCACCCCAGCAAGAATGAAACACGCCCTCGTCTAGCCCGCTTTTTCCCCTGGAACACTCGATACTCTTTATTTCACTGTTTATTCCGAACCCTTTAGGCACCGTCGAACCGCGTACACAAAATTCCAAGATCTAATATTCACGATTTTTTACCGATACTTTTGTTTTCGAATCGGAAATCGACGGGACCGTGTCCTGAAAGATACAATAGAAACGAAACGTTGGTGGAATAAATATTCGGACGCATTGGAGCCTTTCGTTCGAGTCCCTTTCAAGCATACGTTATCGTCTGGATTGTATAAAATTCTCTTTTTTGGAATTGTAGATTATCGATGTAACTGTGCTCTGAAAGAAAGAAAATTTGTCGAAACTATTTCTTCCTGTCCTAAAAAATAAATTGTAATCCATCAGAGCTATCCGATGAATGGTAACAGGTTATTCGATAAATAGGATTGATATACTTAAATAAAATCGTGTTATCCATAAATAAAATTGATGTACCGCAGCGGAAATTATTTCGGAATCGGTTTAACATATCGTTCTCTGGAAAAAAATAGTCGAAACTCGTTTTGTATGTAGAGAGCGAACAGACGCTAGCAAAGGACACGTTCGAATATAAAATTTGAAAGGTTTCAATTTTGATCACGAGTATAAGTATATACATAAATATATAAATAGACGACGACCAGTTATCGACGTTCGCGAACTCATAGCGTTTCTATTAGAAACTAGAAGAGTTATCGTGTGCACGAATATTTTGCTGCAGCTTCTCTACTGTTTTCAAACTACGGTACATGTGTATATCGTAAGCTCTCTTTCTACATATACCTCGAGTCTTACGAGAACTAGGAAAAAAATTATCTTGACCTGTCCATCGATGTTTCATCCGATACACTCCATGTTTTCTACTTTACGGTAGCCAACGACCGAGAAGTTAGCCAATATTTAAGCCTTGTGTCGATAACCGGATACCAACCCACTTCCAACCTGCGCTTAAAATGTTGTTTATATTTCTGTTGAAAAATGGCTAAACCGCTGTGGTGCTCATTCAAATAACCCAGTAGCATTGGTTTATATTTCGAACGTGAAAACTTTTGCCGAAACTTTTTAGTAGAACGAATATGTATTTCGAGTTTATTGAAAAAGCGAAAACGTTCGTGCTTCTGTTAACAAAAATGGAGAATACAAACATTGTCAGGCTTCAATTACAAAATTACCAAATTCATTAATAATTGCAAACTCGCTGCGATTCCCCGATTGATTTCTATTTTGATCGTTAAACAGAAAATTCTGACGAACCTCTTCAGAACCCAATTCAGCGAACTCCTGCGCGCAGGAAAAATGCCCGCGAAACTTATCGAGCCCGTCAAATTTCTGACGGGTAGAGAATTTTGGTTATCGACAGATGGGTAAAATAAGGAATCTGGGCGTCGTGTCGGAGGTACGAAAATTCCCGATTAATGGCAAAATGGACGGCGCATCGACAGCGGAGCCATCAGCGAGTAATCAAACGTCCGTTCGGAATAAGCGATTAAAATCGGCTGTTGCGCGCGCTTTAAATATAAATGGCATCCGGTAAATTGAAACGCGGGTTGGTTCGAGCTCGAGACTGTAGGGCGGGAGTAGTGGAGCGAGACGTTACGAGAGAGGAAGGAGTAGTAGGCGAGCGAAGGATTTCTGGTGCTGCTGGAAAGAGCAGGACTCGATAGGCGGGCAGTTTTCGCGAAATACGTTGTCGACGCCGGTATTTCCCCTTCTGTATTTTGCAGTGGGAATGAAAAGCGCGGGTGGGGGATGGTAATGGCCCGATTTCCGCGGGGCCGGCGCCATCGCCGCGAGAAAATCAACTAATTTGACGGGATGGAACGGTCGGGGTTTACCGCGCGAGAAAAACGGCACGTGAGCAAACAAGCGAGGAGAAAGGGAAGGGTAGGAAAGGGAAGGGAAATTGAGAAATAGAGAGAGAGAGAGGCGAGCGTCAAGCGAAAGGGAGAGACGACGGAGAAAAAGACAGGTGGGGAAAAAAGCGACCACCGAAGAATCACGAATAAGAGCGCGCAGTCGACCGAGCGTTGCATTCTGAAGAGAGAAGCGTTCCGAACCGCCTCGGGACTCTTCTTCCTCCTTCTCTGCGCTCTTCCCCCCTTATCGTCTTCGCCCCTCCCCCGATCTCACCGTTCCTCCTCCATCTATCTCGACCGTCTCGCGACGTCGTGCGTCAACCTGAAATCAAGACCCAGCTACCAGTTCTCCACTTTTTCTTCTTTTTCCCTCGATCGTTATAACACTACGCGGCGGGTACCGGTTTCGGCCTGGTTAAGTTCAATTATTTACAGCTCCCATCCCTTCTCAGCATCTTCCTGGACCCGTACGGTCCCTCGCAGCATCGTTCCGCAACTATTACGCGACGTCAAAAAGGTTCGATTATCTAGGCTCGCTCTTACCGAAGATAACGAAAAGGTAAGCGACTGTTTTCGAATGTACATCCTGACTCTCTCTCTCTCTCTCTCTCTCTCTCTCTCTCTCTCTCTCTCTCTCTCTTTGTCTTGCTTCTGATTGGCTCTTACCCTCTCCGAACGCCCTAATTATTACCGGCCCGATGAAATCCAATTATTCTCGCAAATCGACGTTTTTCGCGATCCAATCGGAGTAACGTCGCGTCGATGAATCTGAAGATTATCGACTCTTGGGGTGGAGAGTCAAAATTTTATTCTACATTTTCAACTTAAAAGAAAAAAGAAGTCCGGGAACGCATCCCGATCGATCGTTAAGGAGATCCACGTTCGGAAAAGAGCGAGAAGTAGTCGGGACGAGCGATAGCGAGCATTCCCGAGAGGTTTTTGAGAGAGTCGGGGTCGGTTATCGAGAGCAGCAGGCGAGTTTAGAGAGTTGGAGAGTTTAGGCGAAGAGTCGGGAGACCGTATCGGCTACGGGGGCATGCAGGGGGACGGTTGTACAGCGAGTTTCAAAGGAAGTTACCCGGTTACATATTTAATACATTCCGCGGAAAAGCTCTCGGGTCCCCTTTTATCGGTGATTAACGAAGTGCCTCGACGCGACGCAACGACGAGCTGAGGATCTTAAAGCCACCAGGATCCGATTTCGCGATCGCGCATCGTTTCGAAACTCGCGTCGCGTCGGTTTTGCGAGCGAGTTCGCGCACACGGCTTTTTCCCTTCCGAGAAGATCGCGATCATCGAGAAACTTACCGTCTCGGAGGGAGAGGCGTGCAACGAATGGATTAAAGCCCCGGGATCGGCCAGGCAATCTTTGCGGTGGCCCGACAACCCGAACGACCAGTCGATTCTCGGTTCGTAAAGCGAGTTTACGAGGTGGGAGGAGGCGAGTTCGAAAAACTTGTCTAATAAAATCGAAAGGAAGGAAAAAGAGCGGGAACACCGGCCTGCCGAAGCATCCTACGGGTCTTCTCGCGTGCAGCGGAGACGAAGGTTGCTTCGCCTAATCCCCACTGGATAATGTCGGTACCTCGCGATACATGGGATTAAGCGAATCGAGAGTTCAATTATCAACATTTCTGCTTCTAATCGCTCGATCTACAGTTAAGAGGACCTTCTGGGACTTCCGAGCGTTTTTCCATGAAACTTTAAGAATTTTTTCCGGGAAAACTGTCGAGGCTTTTGCATTGGGATTCTTCGCGCGTATTCGTTGGTATTTGAAAATTACGCGAGTTATATATTTTTTTAAAAGTAGCGGACAGATTACTGTCGTCTCGTATTTCCTGCAAACAATAAATTGTAAAATAAGGAAAAGCTCACCAACTGCTCGGAGTGGAGATGGCTCGGGTCGAGGAACTTCCTTGTCCCGAGAAAAGGGTAAATCGATTCTTCGATGGCTCTTCATTTGCAAAATAGTGAAACAACTATACCGACGCTCGCAATTGAAGGTGCTCGACTCCTTATAAACTAGAGCCTGAACGTTCGGGAACTCTTTCGTCCCTGTTTTTCTCGCCTCGCTCGTTATTGGGTCTGCTCTCCCCCATCGCCCTTCAATCGGTTCGGGATTGAAGAGTTTGACATCAAGAACAGAGCAACTTGGCCCGGTCGTGATTTACGGTGAATTGAAAGAACCTTTAAATTCTCTCGAATCGTCGGCCGGGAGAGCTCCTCCCGTAATCCCACAATTTTTTGGTGTCCAATCTCACCTCCGCTGTCTCGGCGAAAGGCATACCATCTCAGGAAAACAGGAATCGCTGTGTCGACCACTGGACGAACCTTTTTTTTCGAGCATCCTCTATTTTTCCCGTTACACCGTAAATTGTTCGATCCGCTTGAAATTCAAGTCGAAATATTTTCACAAAAGATTTCTAGAGAAATCTCGGGAAAAACTTGGTCTTGCTCGTGGACTCGACGGGGATCGAGATTCACGAGTTCGGAAGCTCTGAAATAGAAGAGACTCGATCGAGAAGAGTTCTTGCGGGACGCGACGACCCGATTCCGCCGTATTTCGTGGTCCTTAGGTAAAACGTTCGAAAACCGATTAGTTCGTTGCTCAGGGAGCACCGAGTACGATCCTGATCAACCTAGCGGAACAGCCCTTGGCAGCAAAACCTCCTGCCGCCCTACCAATCACGCTAGGAGGGCACTGATTGCAAAGATAATCCAATTATTTCCAGGAGTGGGTTCCGCGGCTCGGTTTTTGGTCGACTTCAGGGTCCGGTCGCGTCCTTTTTTACCTGTCCGTTGCAGGCAGCGTAGTCAGGTGGCCTTAGTTACCGGTCCGAGCTGCCAGTAGTACTTAGAAACGAGAGGACGAGGATGCTCGGCTACGATTTCGCCGGTGATCAACGCCCCGTTCCGCGTGTCCTCTTATTCCGATCGTAATCGAGACCGCCGCGCCGCTCGACGATTCAGTCGGAGGTTCTCTGTATCATCCCCTATCTTTTCGCTTCTTTTTATTCCCGTTGCCCACCTGTCGACGGAACCGGGACTCACGGACAATCCGAAAGCTTGTAAATGCTCGATCGTTTGTAGAACCGTGACGACCATAGCGATAAACGACGAAACAAAAATGGAGTCCTGCTCGACTTACAAGACGCTATTACCGATCCTACGCGGCTTAAAGTCTCGTCGCGACGAAAGCCGCTTATTCCCGCTTCCTTCTTCGGGATCGCGTTTTAAAACCGCGGCTCAGAATCCGCCAGGTCACCAGGGATATTCCTTACGCGCGGAGATCAACACCGTGGTTCCTCGGAAATCCTTGGCGACCGGCACGTCGTCGATCTATAATCTATACAATAAATTCCTCGCAGTCTTAACTCCGAACCCACCGATCGAATCGCTTCCAGATTTGTTAGTGTCGAGAATTCCCCAGAGCGGTTCCAGACGCGTGGAACACAAGCATATTGAGCGCGGTCGGTGCGAGTTATTATCCTCGCGAGCGGAAACTGCTGCGACTTTTATTGATTGCCGCTGTCTCGGACCGGTAACAGGTTCTGCGTGCGTGCGGCGCTAGACCGGAGCACGATCGTGCTCGTCTTATAGGAAACCTGTTATTGTAGGAACTGTTGTCAGAATTGTACCCATCTAATTGCACTCTGAGGGAGTTGTCGTACAATGATCGCGTTAACGTTGTGCGACAACGCAGGAACGAACTAGTCGGCGAAACGTACGAATTGTGTGTGTATGTGTGCGCGTCGAATCAACGAGACGTGAAAAATGTATCAAACGCGTCGAATCTCGTTGAAGCTGGAGTCGCAAACTCTGCGAAGGAGCAGCTGCTCCAGTTTCATTGGAAATTAACAGAGGCGCGCAGCTTGTTGCTATAATCAGGCTGCTTCGCCAGTTTCTTTCAGCCTCCCGCCCCGAAGGCATTAGAGACATTTTCGGACGTTCTGCGTAACGTTCAGTCGTTTTCTAGCCCCTCGAACTCGAACTCGTCGGTAATGAGTCCGTTGCCGTAGCGCGCGCGCGAAACGGATACCTTCGAGAACTCACCGGGCGAAGAGTAATCGAGTTTGCCGTGAACGCGGGATCGTTTGTCGTCGTCGAGAGATCCTCAATCGTTTCTGCTCCTTCGATCGGTGGACGGGGCGCTTTTAAAAAAGGCAGTTCGCGGCAGTTGGACGCCGGAAGAGAGAACCGGCCGGGAAATAATTGGATTCCGTTGAAAGGACTCGCCGAGTATAGTGTTATAACGACCGTAAACCGGGAAACGAACGAGGGAGGTGGATGCGGCCGACTTCGAGCCGACAATTCGAACATTTCACTCATGCCCCGCGACCCTGTTCACGGCACTTCGAACATTCTTCCCTTTCCACTAATCGATCTTATCGTTCGGGATCTGAAAATTTCAACCCTCGCGCGAATACATGAAATTTTCTATACAGGTTATGTGCACACCCTTCGTCGGACGAGCATATCTAAATTGTCGGGGTGCGGGGGCAGCGAATGGCCATTTAATCAAACAGCGATCGAAGGCCGAACGTCGGTCCATTGTTCGCGGCCGTCTCGGCTGTCGGTCTCTCGCGTGCGACCGCGACCGCCGACCGCGACCGCGACCGCGACCGTTTCGAACTTTTCCGACTGTGATAAACACTTGGCCGAAGTTCAGGGAGTGAAAAGCGGCGCGCGAAAGGTGATAAAAGCAAGCTAGAAAGGTGGACAGCAGGAGATCGAGCAGGAGATCGAGCAGGAGATCGAGGCGGTGGAGGGAGGCGTGCAGAATTTTCGTAGAGCTTGTCGAATGAACGCTTCGTTTTCCGTGTTTGCCTTTCGAACAAAAAGCCGCGAAGGTATTCGGTCGTGGCGCCGCCGTTGTCGAGGGTGCGACGAGGATTCAACGGGGATGCAACGGGGGCCCGGGTTGCATGGCTATTCTGCACGGCTACCTCCGATAAATTCGTCGTCTGTTCGCAAGTGGAAGAGAAAGCCGACGTTCGAGCCGATAACGCGAAGATAAGAGAGGAAAGGGAGGGATCGTGTGGGCCAGAAAGGGGACAAAGAGGGACAACGAGGGACAACGATCGAACGTGGACGGTGTACAGGTCTCGCACGGGTATTAATTGGAGTGTCCTCCTCCGCCTCCTATCGCCCCTGTGTCCAGCTCCTCGGGACACGCCTCTCGCCTCCTCTCGATCGTCAGAAACGGCCGCGGCCGGCCGGCCGCGTCGATGCGATTATTTTCCTGACGTTTCGATTCAAATCAAACGCATTGTTAAACCGTGCCTCGTTGTTCGGCCGGCTTCAATTTGCAGCTATATTTTACTCGACGGCTACCAGCAGCCGACGCCTCTGCCAATATGCAGCACGCGTGACTCCAAACAATTCCGTGACATCTAGGAAATGGCCCTGGGCTGCCCGACCAGGTTCGCTGCCGCTTTTTTCCCCACCGTTGCACACCCACGGTCTCGTTCATAGCTCTCCCCGCTTCTCTTCTCCTCCTGCACCCTCCGCCATTTTTTATCTCATCTACACCTTTAACAACCCAAACTGGGACAAGCCGGCTGTACCTTGGTTTCGCCATGAAATCTACAAACAAGCTTGTAAATCGTCCGCACAGAGACATCTAATGAAAATTAACCCTTTTTCATCCTTCTTATCACCTGTCCAGTCCCGTCCCGCGATAAACGAGCACCCTCCGAAGCAAATAAACTGCAGCGCTAATCCTCCTATCGCGAAGAAACTCAAACTTCCTCGAAACGATCCACAGAAAAATCTTTGGCAGTCACAGAATCGTAAAGATGATTGCAAACAGGTATTCCAACCGGATGCTCCGAGTCCGTCGATACTCGTCGATACAGGCTCGCTCTGCACGACTACACCGGCGCTAGTGAGCCAAGCAGAACAGATGAGATTCACAACCATAACCGGTTAACAAGGCCGGCCGTTGTTCCTGAGACGCTGCGCTGCGCTGCGCTGCGTTGCGCTGTACCCTGCCACCGCTTTGCACAGTTAACAAGCAAAAACATCGTCCGGCGACAAACGAGTTCAAACGTCTGGTAGCTTCTCTTACCGGCAACTATTTCGCGGGGAAACGTTGATTAAATCATCGCGACCGTTTCTAACATCCCACCGTCTTTCGGCTTTCTCGTGGTTCTTCGTGATTTCTCTCGTCTACCTTCACGATTCTGTTCCCTCCGTCACGCGTTCGCGTTTATTCGTACTCGTTGCCATTCGATTCGCACCGGGATCGGACCATTCGTCCGATGTTCTATCTCCGATGGAACATGCTCGGAAATTCTAAACGTCGCGTCTACCGTTGCTGCTGTTGCTCGCGAAACTTTCGCATCGATCAACGAACGCGAAAGTTCCCGAGATTTTGCGAATAACCACGCTTCTCTTCTTCGAAGTGAAATAACCCATGAATTTTCCGAAATTTTTACGCTCGCGAACATTTTTGTTTACCAGAAAAATTCCGCGGTACAGCGGCGAGTATAACAGAATAGAATAAATAAAAGATTTGGCAGTGGTAACTGTAGTTCGAGAAATGAAACCACCCTTTAAATTTCAACCCCCGAAGCGCTGACTCGGAAACAGCTGGAAAAGAAATACTCCAACTAAAATTGAATGTTTTCCCGCATACTAAAATAAACTATAATCATAAATACTTAATAACGAACGCAAACAATTCTTTTTCTAATGTTATTTCAACTCTACCACCGACTGCGATAATATTCCATTTCAAACTTGCAGGCTAACGAAATTACATCTCCTTTGGTTTATTGTAATAATATGACCGCAGATCTTTCAGCAATATTTTCTTGGTGCAGAAAGGGAAGTTACAGCGAAGCCTGTGTTTCCTCTGTTTGTGAATTTAGTATGTTAATGTTGCAGCTAAAAGTACGTACAATATTTAATTCGTTTAATGCACGCGAAGCAACGAATTTAAATGTGACACGAAAAATGTTTAATTCATTTCATTTATGCAATCTCCGATTTTCAGTGAATTCGAATGAAATTTTTATGAAGCAACGACCGCGAACGTGATACGTGAATTATGTAATTCGTTTAATCCACTCTATGCGTTTTCTGTTTTTAGTAAATCTAAATAAAAATTTAATAAACCGACTGATATAAATTTGATATAGACAACACAACATTTTATTGTTCCTCTGCCTCTAGCTAACCGAAGAATTGCCTCGTTGCAATTTCGCAATTTGTTCGATTCCAATTACGTTTCACATCTTTCGACCCCTCTTCAAGTAATACATTTCGTTCGGACTCGGCGAAAATTAGGTTAGAGTGGGTGGAAAAGAATTTTAATGTCTCCCCGAAGAATGCAAAATTGCATATTACGTCCTGCGGCGGTAGGAATGCCATAAATGCATAAGAATTCCGTCCAATCGTGACGATTGTCGACAAAATCGGTGTAAAAAGGCGTCGCGAATCTCCCACGGTGATTTCAGCGATCGTTTAATTGGATATGAAAACGGCCGGAAGCGTGTTGTACTTAGGGGAACTTTGGTGGCTGACAGATTCGCGGCTCTTTTTATTCACGGTGTCGCGGAAGTTGTAGAGTAACGCGATTAAGGGGTGAAATTACGAGGAATATTAATGAAAAATTGGCAAGGTCCGCGAGAGGTCTGCAGGGACGAATCCCATCGCGGCGAGACCGCCGGAATCGGCCCGCTGACTATCGATAAAGTGCGAGCGAAACAGAAAGACGGAATAGCAGAGAACAGAAGTCACGAACGAGTTGGTAGAATAACCCGCGAAAGAGCCGCGTGTATACGATTCCCGCGAATTCCTAAGTAAGCCAATTTGGCCTTCTGCAGCGCGGTGCCGCACGATCGACGCTGTTGCGTCCAAATGGCACTTTGCATTTGTAACAAGCCCGCGGAAATATGCTCGGCCCGTCGTATTTTTTGGTCGGAACGAAACGAAACGACGGGAATAAAACGGTTCACCGAACACCGGGCCACCTATTTTCCCGTGAATTTATCGGCAACCTTAATTAAACGTCATTACCGTTCAATAAACGCGCGAATAAAGTTCAAAGTTGAAAACGAATCCGCCCGCGCCAGAAAAAAAAACCGCGTAATTAGAGGACGAACGAGCGCCCGCGGACGGAATACAGCGCAGCGGTGCACGGTTAAATTTACAGCAGTTGGATCCTCGGGAGCGGGACATCTTTTTTCCAAGAACTCGCTCGAGCACAGCTCGCCAAAGCGAGAGAATCGATACGTAGCGCGGAAGCGAGACGAAGCGTGGTACGCAATAAATGAGACTTTATTTTCGGTATAATTGATGTATAGTCTAAACACCATCCACGCACACGTCGATGCTACAATTGTGAAAATAAAATTTGATTCCACGACTCGTGTAAATTTAAGCGTGCGGTACCGTAGTCGCTCGCATTATTTCGTTGCAGCGAAATAAGGGAGGTGAAAATAATCGAGCCGGATGCATAAATTAACGCCGTCGGAGTTTGACGGTCCTAAGGAGATTAGGACTCCGGGGGGATTAAAAGGATTAAACGCTCGGTGTCAGACGATATTTCGAAACGGCGCGAGACCATTCTTAACGCTAAATGCAATTTCAGCCGTATTAAACATCGGCCCGAGCGGAATGAAGCCCGGCGTCGCGACGCCGCCAGCGTCCAGACACGGCGAATCGTTATTTAGAAATGACCGCTCCGAGTTATTGCCAGTGTAGCGTTAACTATGTATATACCACCATTATCATCCGAGAACGATGTCGCTGCAGGATTCTACAACGAAATTAAGACCGACGATTGCACAAGGTTAAACAAACTATTCGAGTTTAATTTATTTATTTATAAATTCATCTGCAGCGTAGAAATATAGAAAATCCGGATTATTATATTTCGCTTCTTCGCGATACGGACGTAACTCCCCACGGTCATTCGATCCGCCATTTTCTCTTGCGCTCAAAGCGAGGTATGTCCATCCCCAGCAGAGTTCTCCGCATAATTATTTATATGCTAATTACTTCTCTCTTTGATATCGGATTGATAAAGATTCGCAGGCCGCATTTTCCTGAGTGCACCGTCGAAACTCGATTCGCGTCGACTATACGTGGGTCCGCCATTTTATCTTTCGCAGAACTCGCGAGTGTAACAAGTGGTAATATAACGCTGATAACTATTAATCGCGGGATGATTTATCGCGACGCGTGTATCGGTGGAATTAAAAGTAATGGTCGGTCATTTTCGCGTACGAGGAAAAATGGTCTCGGGTAACGAGGATTTATGGCAGTTTCTTCGACGAAGGGCGTCGATGATTAAATTAACGAGGTGTTCGTGCGTAAAGCGCGTGGGCATTGTTAAGACATTTTTGAAAAATTAATTTTTTTCTGGACCAGAGGACCGGCAAACTCGAAAAATTCGCACCGTGCTTGGGCTTCGACACGCGAACGAGTGCACTTAACCAGAATGCGCGTAAGAATATTTGGCGGCGTTGGGACACCGTCACGAAGTAAATTAGCGGGGTCTGGCAAAGAGCTAAATGTACCCCATTGGCGTAATTTTAAATTCATGGCGGGGCGCCAATAAAAATGGACCGAACCCGCGGGAGTGAGGCAACCGGTACACCCGCGAGCTGAAATAAGACCGGGCCACTGAAAAACTTTTTTTCCCCCTACCCGTCACTTTTTTATTCTGTTTCGTCTTTTTCGTATGCAAGTAGCTCCAGCGCCTTTGTGTACACAATTGTCGTCTAATTACTATTGGCAACGGTCCCTCTCTATCACCGCCGCGCTCTAACCCGACAGAATAAATGCCCTTTGTTCCCCGGAGCACCGTTCCTATATTATTAATGACGCTATCCACGGTGATTTAAGAACACTTATGCCACCGGAACGACTCTCGACTTTGGCTGTGCATGCGCGCCGCGCCGCGCCGCGCCGAGCCGAGCCGAGCCGAACCGAGCCGGTTCCGCAATCGTCCCTCGCGGTCAACTTGTTGGATTGTACCGCTCGAACTGGCTTTCAAACTTGTTGTAAATCATCGTTGTTCGAATGCATGAAAGGGTAACGACGGTACCTACCAAATTATTATACAACACATTGCAGAATTCACTGTGTTTCGAAAACATTCCTGAAAGTCATATTTCCTTCGTAAACGATGGTTGGTTGCATGGAATTTTTCTTCATGAAATTTCAGTTTGTTCGGTGGATTCTGATACTCGATAGCGAAGCCAGACACAGTATAATGCATCAATTAGCAGCATCGGAAACACGGATCCTCGCCGTTTCCTGGCCGGCGCGCGGCGGAACAAAGAAAGCGCTCGATCTTAGCCCGTCGCGTCGCGTCGGTCGGGTAACTCTTATCGAAAGCAGAACAAATGAACGTCGAAATTGACGAGCAAGAATGCCGGCAGAATTCAAAAGAATTCCATTAATCGATCACTGCCATCGCTGCCATGTTCCCCGCGGAGTCCCGGCTTGATGCGCGCATTATTACGGCGAGACGATCTTCTCCCATCGTGCGCTTCCACCCCCGCACGCCCCATTCGTCCCCCTGCACCCGTTCGGGTGCATCGTCGATACGTTTCTTACTATTCAAATATACGGGAATAATTTTACCATAAATTTTTGAACTTGGCGTCGAATGGCCATCGGGCGAATTGGCTCTGGTTGCTCGGCAAACATTGAACTATTTGATATAAAATACTTATGCTGGCTCTGCCATGCAATTTTCGAAGAGTGCTGGAAAACACTGGACCGCCCCGTCTCCGTTTCCTTTATTTCCCTGCGTCACAGCACGGTCCCACTCCTTTTTCCGCATCGACGAGTTCTCGGCTGAGGCACTGCCGCGTTTCGCTACCGGAACCGATTCCTACACACGCGCGCACACGATCCTTTGTTCCTCTGTGCACAGTTACGCTCGCGCACACAACCCAACGTCTTCTTCCCCTTACTTCCGATGAAATTTAAGGCGCGCCGCAATTCGCCGCGCGGATTTTTTGGTCCGATTGCAACAGCGCGAAACGAACTGATTGCAATCGCCGCCGCATGAGGAACAAGCTACCCCCTGTTTACGGATACCCACTCCCTCGTTCTCCGAAAGCCTGTAAACCTTTCATCGCTAACCGATCGCGTTCTGCCACGTGTTTCGCAAAAATTATTCTACACCTCCCCCCCCCCGCCCCCCCCCCCACCACCCGACTCCTAACAACCCTCTAATCGAATGGAAGTGAATTTCTCGCCAGAACCTCCATCGCCGGAAGTATAGCTTTCGTGTTATATTTTTAAGTGAACGGCTCAATTTTGTAATTGAAAAATCTATTATGCCCAGACGAAACTTTCAAAATCCAATTTGTGGGTGTTCGAATTACAAATCTTTTAGCGAGATCTGATGTTTTAAAAAATAATTGTTCTAAAAAATTATATTATATTTTCTTTTAGAATTTAAAGTTTTATCATATTTATTTTTCGTCGAATTGTTTGATATTAATCACGTTCAGAAAAGTCGACAATTTTCAGTCCTCCGAGTGAAAGTTTAGCCCGAATTCGCATAATCCGCAAAGGGTAATCTCGGCGCAGACCTCTTGAACTGGTAATGCAACGTTTACCAGTCTCCCACAAATCATAAACCCATTACACACAAATCAAACGGCGTCAAGCCGTCCAACACTCCATAGAAGTTCTAAACAGCGGCGGTTAAACTTCCGAAACCAGCGAACCGCCCGCACTTGGTGAAATCTTACTAAAGCCATATAGTAGGTCGGCCGAGCGCTTCCGTACCGTGTCATAATAATGCCGCATTTAAAGTCTCGCGGGACGCGTAAAAACAACGGGCTCGTCCAAGAATCCCGCAAGCCCCGGCCAAATCTCCAGGCGTCCCTCTTCGCGAGAACAGCTCTCCGGTAGTTTCATTTCCTTCGCTGACGTCCCGGCCCTCTGTTATTAGCCTAAGCGACCCGAAGCGGTGGCCAGACACCCGTCCAAGTTGACCCTTCCTGGGAAACGCGTCAAAGGGACACCGCCGTTTCCCAAAATTACCTCACTCGTCTACGACAACTCGAGGAGCCCCGGAAATAACCCTATCGTCGGCTTTCAAAATCTATTCCGAATCCTCTGATCCTCTTTTCTGTTCGTTTAACTTTTAACTCGTCGTAGTTGGAATTTGTGTCGAACACGGCTTCCACGGTCGTTTGCTATTCTCCTTTGGTTAGATCTGTTGAGAGGTTACGTGAAATAATTATTTATGAATACAATTATTTGACGAAAAAAGATGCAGAAGATAGATGCTTATCTTCGTCTGGATGCCCTGGCTAACCTGTTCAATATCGTTTCTCTGCTCTTCTTTTAAAATGAAGAGCTTTACGATAAGAATTTACACTGGCAATTAAAATTATGACGTAAATCGTAAACATCGGAATCGAAGAAGAGTCATCTTTAGATGGCAGGCCGTGTGCACGTGTAGCTTGTACGGCCATGTACCGGCGACAAAGAATTCGCGAAATTGCGGGAGAGAAAGTTCCGCTCGTTTGTAATAAATAGAACGAAATTTTGGCCTTTACGACTTTCGCGACAGTCCGTCGTTAATAACCCCGGCCGAACCGTAATGAGAAATGGATATGTTTCGGAATATTTTCGGAAAAGTTTTCCCGTTACTCTCCGGAATACAAAATATCGCGTGTGCACCGTTGCACCGTTGCACCGTTCCATCGTTGCACCGTTGCATCGGCCTTTATCGCTGACCACCGGTCATTTTCGCGAACGTGCTCCCACCGGAAGTGAAACTCTGATTAACCGAGCATCCCTGTTCGGCCGTCGAACGTTCCGTCAAATAAATCTGCGAAAAATGCATAACGCGCTATGCTCCGTTTCATTGAATACCGGTGCACCAATTTTTCTCACTAATTAATAAACCGGCACGAATGTTCCGCTTCTTTAAAAGTGCTGCGAATTAATTCTCTGGATGCATCGGTTTTTCCAAAACGGAACTGTTCATTCAAGGATGATGGGGCAAAAGAAAATTCTATTAATTTCGACATATTGGAACGAGAAGTTTGTCCACCGATCGATAGTGTTAATTTTCTGCTTCGGATGCAACATTAAATCTTTGCCGTATTTTAACGAGCCAGACTCGTAACGAAGATATTAACGAGGTCTAACAAATATGAATGTTACGCGTTTCTTTTTAGATGAAATAAAATTTGATTGAAAATAAATGTAGCCGTACAAAAGAATATAAATTTTCGACAAAAATTGCAATTACGAATGAAATATGTTTTCCAGCTATGCGAAACATGTTCCAAATGATCGCGACTCAAGGAGACATTCCAGTTGCCGATTCGCGAAGAAAGCGTGCCTCGCAATTTCTCGCTGCATCCGCGTTTAAAGTGAACTTCTGCAGAGTAGTGAATACTCGGGCGCATATTTACAGGTTTACTTAATAACTCGTACTAATATCGCGCGCCGCATATTTATTTAGTTCGGGGGGCCCGGTCGGGGCGTTTTCGCATTATGCTCGGCGGTTCTTTATTACGACGGTCCGCATAAAAGCATCGTTACGTGATTTTTCAGAATGATAAATTGTTTGCGGCCGCTTGAAAACAAACCCCCCTCTCCTCTGCAACTCTCCGCCGCGCCGGTGCCCCCTCTTTTGACCCCGTTCCAAAACGACCTTCTCCATTCCCTCAAAGTGAGTAATATCGGAGATATAAAAATTCATTACGTACTTTCCGCGAATACACAGCCCCCGCATTGTTGCGAAACAATGGGACCGGCCGGCTCGAGACAATGGTCGGATATAAGGGAAAGAAAAGGTGGAAGAATCGCCGCGGTAGGTGTAGATATAGTTCAAATATAATAATAATAATAATAATAATAATAATCATAATAATCATAATAATAATCCTCGAGGACGGATAATGCTACATCGTAACAATTTACCGCCCTCCGAAGGTATGAAATTATTTCGACGGCGCGGCGGCGTGCTAAAGAGAATTGGTCACAATGGTCCGGCGAAACCATTGTACCCACCTGCACGCTCGTATCGTAAATATGAATCCCGAAGGAACTACTATGATAATAGATGGAAGCGTGAATTACGCTGTTTCAAACATTATCGGCGGGAGAGCGGAACCCCCTTTGCTGGCCTACGACGATGTAACTTTCTTCGGTCGCTGGGCTTTTTCTCGCGGAGAATTATGGGCGGAACTCTGGACTCTGATAACCCCTTTGTTCGTCCCTTAAGTTCCTGTTTCAATTTGTATCTTGGAAACGACACTGTGCTGTGATGAGGAGACATTCGAAGAGTCGTGTTGTACACAAGTAACAGACAATATACGTCAATGTATTAATAACAAAAAATAGTGAAAACAAGCCCTATTTCCAGCTTAAAAAATCCACGTTACAAAGGCGATCCGAAATCGGACCTCGCGCAGCTTGTTACCCCTCCTGGCGCTGAACTATCAATGATCCGGTGATTCTATCATGGCGAAAGAGCATCCGTGGTACCGTCGAATCCAGCCACCCCCGAAACGGCGCACAATCACGCGAAGCACCTTCGTTCTCCGGATGTTTTTACCTCGTTCTTTCTCTTTCTCTCTCTCTCTCTCTCTCTCTCTCTCTCTCTCTCTCTCTCTCTCTCTCTCGGGGTGCGGGGTTGAATAACACCGTATTTCCAGAGGTTCGCGCGGCAGTCAATACTTTTTCACCGACGACGACTATGTGCAGAAAACGTGCCTCCCCATACGTGTCAATGGTAGAAACGGACGTCTCATCCTGTATTAACCCAGTTTCGGTAGATTTTTTTTCTCTCCCTCTCACTCTCTCACCTCTCGCCGCTGTTTCTTTCGTTTTCGTTTCTTTTTGCGAAACTCGACGCTGGCGCTTCGAACGCGCCTGCATGGCATGGCATCGCGTGGCAGAGAACGGTGTAGCCGGTACAGTAACGCTTGCTGCCGGATTGCCAGAGTGGTGGATGTAAGGATGATATATCGACGGTATACATTAAGGCTGTGTTTGTGTTTTCTATTAGGCTAATCAGGACCGTGACTGGGAATACGCCGACGGTAGATGGTGTGCCCGGCTAAGGAACACGCGTGTATGTGTGTGCATTCGGTGTGTGCACGCGCATAAGAGACAGAGAAAGAGAGAAAGAGAGAGAGAGAGAGAGAGAGAGAGAGAGAACCAGATAGCTGCGCGCGAGCATGTAGGATACATAAAGGGAGGAATCGAGGGTGAAATGTATATATGTGTACAGGGTGTCCCGTAGCTTCGAGGAACCGATTCGGCCGAGGATTTTCCACGTGAAAATCCGCGAATGATCGCGCGAAAGTTAACCCCGCTGAACCTTGCTCTCGACTCGTGTCTGAAAGAAGGGCTTATGTCGGGTATTTTAAATTTTATAGAAGCGCAATTAGGAACTTGTTTCGCTTTAACATTAAATACAGCGAGTCCTCGATTTACGCGGTTAATTCGTTCCAGCGAAAGCCACTGACGTGATATCGACACGATCATCTTTGCGTCAAACCGAATGAATTATCATTAAACCCAATTATTAAATTGAATTTGCCTGAAACAACTATAAACTGAAATGGCCCTTTGAAGTTACGGACACCCTGTACGTGCGGAGGACAGTAATACAAACGGAAACGAGCCGACGCGGAAGCTAACGACTAGCCCGGCGAGACTGTAAACTATATAAATTGAAGCTTTAAGGAAATAGCGCGACTGCCCCGTGGAAAGATTCAGACGAAATGCCGCGCCCGTCGTCCGGATGCTTGATCTTCCGGGAAGACTTTACTACCGGATGAAGATTGTCCTGTTGCGATTGCAACACCTTCGCAACCCTATCCCTTATTTTCACGAGCATCGATATGGGTGATTTGCATCGACAATGGACCGACGCGTAGCTAACCGAGCTCGGCTGTTCAACTTCTCACCGAATTACTGTCACAATAATGAGATCGACATCGACGCAGTTGAAATTTGACCGCAGTCAACGCGAATATGTTTTTATCGAATAAACAGTTTCTGCACGTTGTTGAAAGATTAACGGTGTAACGAATACAATGAGTCCGTAACTAATGAGATGATTAGCAGATAAAAAGCTGGTCTTCAAAGGAAATAATTTGGTCGCGAAAGGGTTAATTAGGAGCATACGTGCAAGGGTGCGTTGTAGCGTAGTTATCTGTAATAGGTTCAGCGAATCGAAACAGTAGCTGTTAGCAAATGCACACGACGACCATTCTGGTGGCTCCATATCGGTGAAACGGGAACGAATTAGTGCAACGAATTAGTGCAACGAAACCGCATCGGTATCGCCATTCCGGGGGCACTTAAAATTTCTTGAAATCAAGAAACGTATCGTCGCTTTCTTAACCTTAGTCCAATTACCGAATAAACTGTGCTTTTAAAATAGTCGGGAACAATCTTTTAAGTTGGTTAAATGTTTATATAATCCCTTGTACCTTCCATTCAGGACCCCAACAAGTGTCAACTATTGCCCACCCTCGAGAATTGCAATGCCGTTTGCGTAGAATTTCCCGAATCCCCAAGAGTCCAACCCCAATTTTTCGATATGACCGGACATCAAGCTCGAGAAAAACTGTCCCACAGCCCCGATATTCTACCGACAAATATACCAGAGCGTTCTCGCCATCTCGTACAGCTCGCGACTCTTTACGAGTAAGATCAGAAACGAGCCGCTACCACCGAAAGGTTCGGCTCGTAAAATCCTAGAAGGAATCGGGTCGGTTGCTCGAGAAAAATGAATCTGCTGGCAACTAAAGTACGGTAGTCCATATTTCAGGCGACGGTGAAGAAATGGAGACCTTCGAGGCGTGGCTGGGAATGCGATCGAAAAAATCGTGTATTCGAAAGTCGCGTCGGTGGAAAGTGTCCGTCGAACGACCGGTACCAGATTTTTGATTTTGCAATTTTCGAAATTATAAAGATGCTTTCGTGTTAAATATGATTAAGTAAATACATATACTCTCGTGTTAAGGGAATTTCTGATTTTGTTCAGGTTCTCGGACGTGCGGTTCGCGAAACAGTTTCGCGGGTATGCAACGAGCCGCGGAAAGTTCCGAAGGCGGTATCGAAGAAACGGATAAAGGGCTGTTCCCAGGTCCGAGGTCAGGGATCGTGTATTTTGACGCGATTATGTCCAAGCGCTCGAATAATCGAGTTCACAAACTGCCGCGACTTTACTTTCCCGGGATGATATTGAGTTTCGGGCATACGCCGTGCCGTCGGGATTCAACCCCTTGCGGGTGTGCGGGTGTGCGGGTGTGCGGGGGGTTGCGCGGAGGGTGACGAGCAAGGGCTGTAAGTAGGGCGGCAACCGTCCCTTTGAGACTGGCGTTGATTCGATCGTCGGTCCTAAAATCCCAGCAGACATCGCCGGAAAGTGTATTACCGATATATATCACCGTACTTAATACTTTCGCGCACCGCTCGACGACCGGCCCGAGTTATAAAGTTACAAATTCCCTTCGGTGGCGCACCAGTCGTAGGGAATGCCTGTGCTCTTCGTCCAACTCCTCAGCACCCCTGAGAAACGACGTACCGAGACGTCAGACCGAATTCTTTCAACTAATTCATTTTTCACGAGTCGATACCTCGTACGTCCGAAGAGTATTCTTGCGTGGACGGTGACGTTTGCGAATTATTTTGAAGAATACGATGGCGCGTGTCTGAAGTAGCGGCACACTTTTTTACAAGACACTCCATTCTCGCTTCACGCATTAATTCGAAACATTAATTCGAACAGCGCCGTTTCTGTTCGGACAAGCCACGATCATGGATTCCAGAGACAGCGCGCACATTTGACACGATCTCCGGCATCGGAGCGGTAAAGGACATAAAACGGGGGCAGCCAGCCTACAAAAAGATACTCGCTACAATATCGCGTCAGCAACAATCAGCCGCGGGCTAGAAAACCCCGGTGATATTACCTCACGGGCTGCGAATGCGTTAATCCTTCTTTTCATACGGCGAGCAGACGATAAGCGATAAAAAGAATACTCTCGCGTTCCCACAATATCCGACGGCCCATTTTCTCGCCCACGTGGCTCGAAAAAAACAGTTGAAATTAATCGAAACATTTTCACGATTATAAGTTTGTTTAAAGTTGCATTTCAAATAAATTACATTAGGTCACCGCGATTTCGCGAGTTCACTGTGTACGAGGTAAAATGTTTCTCGTATCTTAACCGTTGCCAATAGACTATCTCTGTTTTTCGCGAGCGTTAACGGCTACGCTAAAACAGTCGAGGATCCAACGAGCACGCGATAATGTCTGAAGTTACCATTTAACGGCATTGTAAACGCAACTTGCTTCGAGGGAGAGTCAATGGTGCAACATTCCCGTACAATCGCGAGTTATCGACCCCCGTATAATCTCATCGCGGAATTCGCAAATCCGATAAACGCGGTGACCGCGGGAACATAATTGAAGGCGGGTAAACTTAGAAACACGATCGACCCCGAAGTGCTTCCTCTTACAGCTCGGCTCGTTACACCGTGGCTCCCAAGAGAAATATCTTTCTCTCTCTTCCCCTCTCGACCCCATCATCTCTTTCTCGCTCTCTTTCGCTGTAGACGTTTCCGTGAAATTTCCATGGAATCCGAAACTGGCAATGCCCCGTGACACACGGTGCTTTTCGAACCAGCCACGAACTCGCCTAACCGAACGACAAAAAAGCCCCGTGACGAATCTTCGCGCTTTGCGAGCGGCACGGTCGACCGTGACGCGTCAACTGAAATTTTAGCTCGTTCGCTGAAACAGCAATTCTTTTCGCACCGCACCGATTCGAATTTATGCTCCTTTCCGCGTGTACATCGCAGCAAAATTTATTAAAGAATTATACTAGGACATTTTGGATCTAAAACTCGATGCAGGCAATTTATCGCGGTGACTCGTGAGCCTCGATTCGCGTTTCAATTCCGGATCCCACACGCCTAATTTGCACGATTTAGCATACGGCGCGCGGCGCGGTGGTATCGGAACGTCGCGTTTAGACAAGCGCGTAGATGCAATCGCGGGCCATCTATTCAAATTAGACCGCGGATTCGAATCGGAATAAAAGCCAGAGACTCGAGCGAGCTCCGATATCACGGCCTGTGACAAAGTGATCTTCCCAGCGACGGTCGACGGGCTAATTCGTTAATTAGCAGCTCGTTGAAACACGCTATCGAATAATCACAGGTGACGAATGCAGCGCGACGATGCGCATACAGAAATTCGTTGACTCGCAGTAAAGAAGCGGCGAGAACGCGACTGCTCTCGCCACCTGCTTCGTTTTGTTCGTAAAAATGATTATGCGTTATCCAATTATGCATGCAAATTCGTTATCGCGTGCGAATCTCGGCCCGGCTCGAACCGGTTCTCGTTCGTTCAAACGGATCTGCTTAAATCTCACCCGGCGAGACCGTTTTCGTAAATTATAAATTACCGGCGAATCGATAACGCCTCTCGTTACGCCGTGTTTTCATTTAGCCGTTGCTCGGCTACGCGTTCGGTGTGGCAACACAACGCGCGGAGGGTAACGACATCTTCGACGGAATCGAAGCCTGAATTTTTGATGGCCGATCGCCGCCACGATCGCGAAACGTCGCTGCAAAGAATGTTGCTTAATAGAATTTACAATTGAGCCGGTGCGCCACGCTCCGCTCTTGAATACTTCATGTCGTTATCTGCAACTCGCCGCGCGCCGATAAGTTCGGGGCAGCCTTGAAAGTGACACAAGGGTTGGAAAGTCACGTGCAAAATCGAGAAAAATGGAATTACGGTGTGGTTTACTCTTTGCTCGAAAGATCAATGCGAGCAAGTTTATTTTTCGTCGAAAAACCAGCGAAGACATTTCGCGACAATCGGTTCCATTGCGAACTCCACGGTTGCGAACAGGAATGAGCATTAAACGCGCGCGCCATTTGCAGCGTCGCAGGAGCAGCGCTCGCTCGGTCAGTAAGCGATTAAAGTTATAAAATTGTAATTTACTGGATTCAACTCGCGCAATGGCGACTAATGAACGTAATATCGCCGTCGAAAACGGAGCAGCGAGTTTTCGCTACTTAAAAAATGGACATAAATCACCCGGAATTACAAAATCCCAAGAACTCTCCCGAAGGAACCGAGAAACAAATTTCCCTTAAAAAATTAAGAGAATTTAGAAATGTCGGTACATTATTTGCAGCTTACGAAAATAATTAAAGAAAGAAACAAATTTTTATTCTGCTCCTACAATGTATTCGTTGCATTTCCTGCAGCGTGCCTGTAAATTGCAGGGCCGTTATTTTTTATTTATAACCGATGTAAATTACGACCAGCCACCCGTGGGTGCGTTAATTCGCCGATAGAGACGAGCTCGTTCCGTTTCGCGTTTAATTATTCGCTAAATGGCGGAATTATTAGCTCCCGGCCGTGTATTATAGTGTTCCAAGAAAACAGCACGCACGCCAATGGAGGTTCGTTAGGTTAGATCGCTATTTTAATTCTCGAACGAGCGTGTTTCGCCTCGAAAGCGACTCGATGTCTTCGTTCAACGGAAACCCCGCCGATTCGGACCGCGAGACACCGTTATAATAAGAACACGGTGACAGTAATTAAACGGGGCTGTAAATTCTTCACGAATACGCTATACCAACGAGCGACACGACCCCGAGATCAGCCCGGTCCCATTGTAAACCGTTGTAAACCTGAAAAACAGCCGGCGTCTCATTAAACCCTTCTCGAAGGCGTGCTATTCCCACGAGTCGCTATTAACGAACGACCCTGTACGACGAAATATCTCCATTGAACAGATGTTATTCAAACGACGATATCGATCTCGACCGACGTCAAATTATTACCGGTTAACGGTGGGCGCAATTGAATCGCCCGGGAATTCGTTAACAAATTGTTGGAAACCGAGCCGTCGATGTTTCATTCGAACGCGGTTGATTTTTAATACGCTGATGGAAGTAATTAGGGAATTCGGATGGCAGGTGTGTCATCGATGAAATGGAAAATTTATGGATTTTTATAAAAAATTGAAGATGAGCTGCTTCTTCGCTCGAGTAGTTTCAGCATAAAATAATGTAGTGGGTGTTTCCCGTAGAATTATCGTTGAGAAAAGTGCGTGCACCAACTTCCCCAATTAGTACAGATAATTTGTACAAGTTTAAGGTTAATCTCCGCTAAATGCTTCGTACTTTCGGTATATCCTGACTGGAATCAATACGTTCGTTGTTTAGTCCAGAGGATCGGAGTTTAATCTGTGGTATTTCTGGAAAATTTTGTTATCGAACAAACAATAAATATATGACTTGAACCGCTTTCATAATTATCAGCATTTATTATTATTATTATATTTAGAGTATAAAAAAAGCTCCCTAAGCAAAGATCGAACCAGCGCAAGGTGAAAGAACTAAACTTCCGCGGTTTTTCGCAGACAGCTTTCATTAGCAAATAGAAGTTAACGCGGCCATTGGTCCGGGTGAATTCGAAGCCATTAACAGCTGTCCACGCGTGTAGCATCTCGTCTCTCTTTTCACGCCGTCTTGAATCCGAAATGAGCCTTGACGGTCTCAACGTGGCGGCGTGATTCGCGTTGAATGGAATGTTAACGACACGAGAAACGGACGAACGAACGAACGAACGCGACGTCGTTGCTCGCGTTTAGCCGGCTGAATGAAATTAATGTTTTCCCCCTTAGTTCTTCGGCCATCTTGCGGCCCCTCATTTTTAGTGGCGCAGCTGCATCGAAATGCGCGCGGCTGACGCGCGAGATTCTCCGATCGACGGGGAAATTTATTCGGCCAATAAATAACCGTGATTAATTCTGATCACGTAAGCCGACCTCCGATGCCCCCAACCCCTAAACTCCGACACACCCCCGGTTTCCCCTCAGTTTCTCAGTTTATCCCAAAGACCGTAGATATCCTTACACCGTCTCGTAATCATCCCCCATTCTCTCCCGGTTTTGTTTACAGTCGTATCATTTTTTAACGCCGGCCAAATATTTTGTTACCATCGATTTTCTGCTCACCGTTTAATCCTCTCGCTGTTTTCTTGCCCGACGGGTTCTTGCAGCTAATTATTGTTGGATGGATCCGGTGTTTGCCCGGAACGATCCAGCAAAAACTGTTTGGTCGTGCAAACTAGCGTGTCCGCCGCGAGAATCATTCGCATGAAAAATGTTTTTCAACCGCCGCTAAAGAAGTAGATTGAAGTGGTCTCTTGCTTATTTGCGCACCACCGCACCGGTCGACCGTGTTATTATCATTGTTTGCGAAATGCCGCCGCGCCAAATTAAAATGCAACGCGATCGATCATCGTTGCCAGTTCAAGCGAGCCTCGACACATTTTTGTTAGCGTAGGTACATATCTACGGAGAAGTTCGGAAATTGCGTTTACTTTTTCTATCGTCTGTATTATTATCAGTGGACAGTGTAATCTAAAACCGTAAAAACGTCAGAAGAATTTGAAAATACTGTATCACATTATTTTCGACCTATTAAATTAGGTAGAAAATTTCGAAAGAGACAAATTAGGTAGAATTTTTCGTTATGCAAAATAAAAGGATCTTTATGCAAAATAAAACATGTTCGAGTCTATCGTAGTTGTCCGGTCGGTGAAATGATAATTTATTCGCAAAAAGTGGAAAGCGGCCCTCTCTCGTTATTCATGGAACATTCAAAGTTTATCCCGTTTTCATTGGTAATGTATGCACATTGCATGTCTTATACAAGTTCCAAGTTATGCGAAACGCTCATTCTCCGGTCTCGTTTGCCGTGTCAGACACCGGCGAACATAAATTCTACTTATATCGGCGGATTCGTTGAATTTCATCTCGAGAAGATTTAAACTTCAGGTGGCCCGACACCGAGCACAGAGATCCCCGCGAAAGTGTTTTTGCTACAAGTCGCCGAGTTCGCCGAGAATCGCGGCGATCTTATCGTTCCCCGTCGTCCGACCAGCACGAGTAGTCTGGCATGTGTAATCTGTTACTACTTCCATAATCGCGAGCTTACTTACGCTCCCATCTGCGTTATCCGTTGCGACAGAATATTTTCCCCCCTTTCCGTCTCGTCCTGCTGCGAACGAAACGCTGCGCGCTCCCCTGATAAAAACCGGAACAGTTGTACAACGCTAAACGCACCGCGCATAAAACTATTTGATCGCTTCGCGCCGTTTATGCCGGAAGAACATGGAAATTTTCTATACACCGGTTGCAAACTCCGGATGAAAATCGACTTTTTCTGTTACGTTTAGTTGCGACCACGATGAGAAATTGAATGCTGTTCTAGGAAAGTTTCGCTGGGTTTCTGTTTATACTCAATTATGTGCTAGTTAAATAATTGATGTGGCATAAAAATTGCAGTTTATCTAAAATACAGATTATTCCATTATTAAATTAAATGAAATTAATAGGGGTTGGGTCTCCGCGAAAAAGCGAACCGAAAGTATAGTTCCGCAATGTTGTCGAGCTTTCAAGAAAATCGAGTTTGAAAATCGCGAAGCACGCTTGCATCAGTCTACGCATACAAGAAGTAGAAAGCTTGCCTTCCGCATTTTCAGTATTTTCGTTTCCAAAAATGGACCTTACCAAGAAAAATTTGTTCGCTGATTTTTTTCTGATCGAATCAACTCGATTTAATTATCGCGAAGAAAATAGATTGCGAGACTCTGATGTATCGTTTGTCGTTGTACGCTCGTTTCGTCGTAACGGTGAAAAAGTCAACATCATAAAAAAATGCGTAATTAAATTTGCAACTTTTTTTCTCGGAAATGGAAAACCATGGCAAGACGAGAGCATAAAAACATAGAATAAAATGTTCTCGTACGAGACCCTGCTGTCGAGAAAATCGAGTTTGAAGATTCGCAAAGCACGCCCCTGCATTAGTACACGCAATAAGTAGAAAATGTACGCCATAAGCAGACACGTTAGCCACTACCCACTCGACAGCGTCCGTGTAGGTACCTTCCGTGTATTTTCAAACTCGTTTTTCCGCAAAACGAAACCCGCTGCAAAAAATGCAGCTTCACATTTTTCCCTGTAGATCCACCCATGTTCGATTATATCCCGAATTATAAAGGTGTTTCCGCTTCAAAAATCTGTAATAAAGTTGCGAGTGAAAGAAGAGTCTGGATCTATCCGCAGCCATCAGAAAATCATGAGAAGTATCCTCCTCTCGCAACAGTTAAGTGACGTGAAAACTTCCCCGTTACACAGTGGCCTGGGGACAACGAAGTTAGCACGGTTAAGGTTGCGGATCCCTTTGTAGATTCGCGCGGTAACGAAGTTTTCGATTCGCATTGGCAGTCGCAACGAATGGGTCAAGGTAAAGTATTTTAATCGACAGACAAACGGCCGAAGTATCAGGAAGTGAAGCGTGCTCGATCATTAGACAGTCGGCGCGGCGTGGCGTGAAGCGGCGTGAAGCGGCGTGGAGCGGCGTGGAGCGGCGTGGAGCGGCGGATCGCGAGCCACGATTAGGACAATTTACTTAATCGCCGTGAAAAGCGGTTAACGATGAGCGTAGAGAAGCGAGCCAGGGTTCGCGGAGGCGGGTATGGGGGATTCGACTCTCTTCTCCCCTCGTATCGTCGACCCGTGGGTTGCCGCCCTTTCGGGTCCGCGTTATTCATCAAAAGCCTCGCATCGCTCCGCTTCCATTTACCCATGCGATCCAGACTCTGTTCCTTCGTTCGCTGCTTTACGTATTTTGGTCTGTATGCCCGTTGCGCTGGTAACGCCGCCGTGGATAATGCCCGCTAAAGTAATAATGCTGATGCATGCTAATGGAGAGCGTGATAGTAACGATGGGAAACTGGAAAAGTACTGCGTCATACGTATACATATATGTATAACCGTGCGCGAGCCGAAATTGATTCGCGAACCACCTGAAACTTCGCATTCACGCGAACGCATTTCGTTTCCTCCTATTATTTCCTATCAGCTATTTCTCTCTTTCGCATTCTTCGCGACTCTTTAACTCTCTAGCCTTGTCAATTATTTCCCGCACGATCCGAATAATACGGTAAGTGGATTGCATAATATAGATTAACTACAGATTCGACGGGGAATTGTCGATACCGTTATGTCCTAGCTATTCGGTACGCGGAGTAATTGTTATGCCAATCGATTAGCAGCGCGTTCAAGTTTTTCTTTATCGTCAAGAAAAAATTGAAAACGTCTAGTTCTCTCTGATCCGTTCCGGAATGATTTTCCTTCGCCAAAAATCTCGCGGGAAAGTGAAAGAGTCTCGCGGAGAGTGTTGTCGGAGGGTGCTGTCGGACGATCCACGAGATGAGACGAGAAATCCGGAGCAGATTGCAATAAATTTGGCCGCATCATCGAGGAAGTTGCGAGAGGAGAAGGGTCGAGGTTGTCAGGCCGATCCGAGTTTACGAACAACCCTCGAGCAATCCCGGGCGTATACTGCTCCGCGCGGACATAGTATAGCGAACTCGTAAAATTTTTTTTTGCGACCGCGGAGACCTCTTTCGCACCTGGGTACGACCTTCTTCGCAAATATTTGATTCGGGAAGGTCCCGGTACCTCGGGAGCGAGAGAGAAAGAGATAAAGAAAGAGAGAGAGAGAGAGAGAGAGAGAGAGAGAGAGAGAGAGAGAGAGAGACAGAGCCTCGGCTGAAATTTTGGTTTTATTAGTTTCACTATGAAAACCAGTGTCCCCAGAACGGGATGTCGTGTACGGAACGGGACCGTGAGTCTTTTGCGGACGTAGCGCGAGTCCCTGTTCCATTTCACCCCCTCGTGCTTTTCAGCATAAATAACCACAAGGTTTTCCCCAGGAGGAGCCATGATCCTCGAAAACCTTTATCCCTTTTATTTCCGTTCCGGTATTCGTCAACATTTCGGGAGAAAAAGTCTCGCGCGTGACATAAAAGATTTTTATAGCGTTTTGTGCTCGCCGGCCGGTGTCAATTCCAGCTTCGAAATTTCGAAACGATTTTTCCCATTGGCCGGGGAAACAATCGCTCGCGCCAGTCACCGGTTTTTCGGAAAAGCTAAAACGTGTGTCTCCCAGCGGTGCGATTTGCGCGGTCAATTTTATTTTTGCCGGACGCATCGATTAATTTGACAGGTAAACCTCGCGACGCCCCGATGGCTTATCGAACCACCTGTAATTACCCAAGGTGACGCGCAACGGAGGGAGCCAGGTAAATAAGGCGCGGTGAAACTTCCATTTTATTCTTTTCTCGGCGAACTACTGCGAGAACCGCACTCTCGAGACACCGAGGATAAAATTGATTGCTTCTCGACGCGATTCCATGTATTTACGAGATGAGATACCTCCCAGAGACGTTTGCACAGGTGGCGTAACGTGATTCGCGACAGTTTCGCCAGCGGCCCCACGTGCTCTGGAAATCTTTGTCATCCCGATGCGCAGGTGAGTCGCAAAATTAATCTCTCGCCTCCGTCTTGCTCCCGATCGTGCTCACCTGATAAATCGCTTTTTCATTGTCGGATTATTATCCAATTTTTAACCCTTTGCAGTCGGAGCTATTTTCACTCGAAAATTAAGCATTTCTTCCGACCTAAAATAATTGTATTACAGCGATTAACAGACTCGGACTCAGGATATTTATGCAATTTGCAATTTCTGTAGACGAATTTTAAGAAAGTGGAATCAAATAAAATCTTGTTTTCGGTGGTAGTAATATTTGTAGATCTAAAAGAAATAAAAATCGTACCGAACTCTGTCGAATCTTATATTCTAGTATTTTTGGAAAATTTTCAGGAGCCATAAATGCATAAAGATCCGCAGTCCAGCGATTGAAATTTCTTGATCCCGAAAAATGTCGTAGAATAATAGAAAATAACATTTATATGTTTTGTATGGCTACCCCTCTCCCTCCACCGGAAATGGTTGTGGTATTTATTATAACGCGAATCAGCAAAGTTTTCAAGAAAGTATGTTTTTTCGCGTGACAAAGCGAAACAAAAGAAAGTCATTAAAGTTAAAGGGAACAATCGCAGAGGAATGGGAAAGGAAACATTAAGTTCGGGTTTCCGTCGTTCTCGCATTAAAAGCGCGCGGGAACACATTAACGTCGTTCAAGGAGCTAAAGTTCGCGACAACGGAACGACCATTCGTGGGGCCGCGGGCTGTCGTGGACACGTTGCGTCGACTGTCAGAAGTATTCGCCAACCATAACTTGCCGCATAGCGCGACGTCCGGCAGCCGACACGCGACGGTGTCGCCTGTCCGACTTTCGTTCGTTTTCGATTATTAACGGAGTCGCTAATGATAATTGATTAGCGAGCTCCCCGAAAAAATGCTATTGCGAAGTATCTCGCGATTAATTCAGAGTACCGCCGAAAAAAACTGCGAAAATCAGTTGAAAACGAGAGACAAATTTTTGAAAAACTTTTTAATCATCGATCGGATATGTACACTTTTATCCTTGAAACGAAACGATGAAATGGTGGTGAACAGCAGGAGAACCGAAGAAGTAACATTGTCAGGTGATTTGCGAAAGTCAGGGGTGTAGTTTAGAGAATATCGAATCGCACGATACAATTTCCCGTCCGCGTTTTTCCATTTATTTTACATTCTACATTCTACATTCTCCTCCATTCGCGGGATTGTCATCCCTTTCTTCTTCAACGATGGTAGAACGCCGCCGGCTGAAATCGCGGCAAAATTTATATCCGTTATAAATATCGATGATTAATCGTGACCACGAATGCACCCTGCGGATTCGAGTGGCGTGGCCGTCTGACCTATCTCGCTGCAACCGAAAGAACAGAGAAAGGGATTACGAACGTGCAATCGGTGCTGCGAATCCGTGCGACGAATTTTATTATTTTTTCCTCGAGAATAAACACGTTGTTTTCAAACCAATCCATTGAAAATAATCGAAATCCTGCTCGATATTTGGTTGGACGAGAATTTAACGCGATAATGCCGGTACGATTCCTGATGAATTTATAATCGAATCTTTTTTATTGTCTGAAAAAATAGAGGCGACGAAATCTCCATTTATTTCAAGAATCGATACAGATTTATTTCTCCTTCGAATCGTGTTAATAAGTCAACAGAAATCTGACGGTCTTCGCCAGTGGTTCTCGTGCTCTGTGCGTTATAAATACATTAAATGCACAGTTTATTAACGACATCCATATCCAGCGGACTGTGCTTAAAATCTCAATCGCGAGGTCACAGGTTTTAAACGTTAAATCACCGTGTCCTTCTAACGCGTAAAGCAAACTTCGCGAGATAGAATCGACGGTGAACGAAATAAATCCTTAAATCTCGAGCTTATCCATTTTAAAATCAGATTAAAAATACCAGAGCTCGTTCAGCCACGCCATTGAACTTTCTATCGCATAATTAGCTCAACCCGAAAATCGAATTCTTCAAGAGCAACTAGTTCAATTCCGTGGGAGATCAATTTCAAGAACCGAGCAATTTTTGGCCAAGACATTTACGCGCATAACGAGCATCGTTATTGATCCTTGCGCATAAAGAATCGGCCGTAAATTCGTGGCGGCGTTCGCGCAACGATCTAATGCATAAATAATTGAATATTCAAAAATCCGTCGCGTTATAAAATTGACGCGTTGTTTTCGCCCGGGGGGCACGACGTACGAAGGGATTAGCTGTTGCAAGATTTATATCGAGGCATTAACAATTTAATATGTAGGAATTTCGGGTGAAAAACCTAGCCGTGGCAATCGATACATTCTCCCGTCGCTAATTTATTCCCCGAGCGAATATAAAACTCGACAAGCGTTTTATAACGTGTAAATTGTTTTACGATCGGCGCTGCTGTATTTCAACCCGAAGCAGGGCGGGACGGGGCGGAGAATGGAGAGGGTAATTCGGCCCCGATACGGCGATGAAGGCCTTTGTTAATGAAACCGACATCTTGATTAGTTATTTCGGCCTATCCGCTGATCGGACGCGTTCGCCCCGCGGAATTTATTGCTCCCCGGCCGGCAGATAAATCACGTTCAGGCGTTCTCTGAAAATCGTGGCGCCCCATTACGTTACAGAATTTATCTTGCATCGGTATTTACATTTAATAAGGAAATTTAGTGCCGCCTCCTACGCCCGGTACAGGATTTAATGAAATATCGCGACCGATCGAGCGCTACCGCGTCTCGCCGAATTAATGACACCCGTTTCTCAAATCCGTGTCCCGTTCTTTTTTCTCCCGATACTCTCCATTTTCCGTCGATCACACCAATTACAACTTTTCTACCGAACTTTGAATTTTTCGATCCCATTCGTGGCGTTAGTCTGGTATTAACGGATTCGTTATTTTTATGCGATAGCAAATTAAGAAAGTGTTCGCATACTTTTGAGGGACAGTGTACGTACCAGCTGTATATAGTTTCTGTTTTTCAACTACACCCCTTTTTCCCTCTTCCAACCCCTGTCTCTCTCTCTCTCTCTCTCTCTCTCTCTCTCTCTCACATACATCGCCGCGTCTCTCTACAGGTTTTCCTCCCTCCTTTCTTTTCTCCTCTTTTCGCGCGTTGAAATTCTCGTTTTTCCACGTTTTGTTCCCACCGACTCACTTTTACTTGTTTCCTTCTCTACTCTCTATTCGCTTCTCTCCGTCCCTTTCTCTCCCTCTCTTTACACCAGCGATCTGGCCACTTTCTGAAATACGATCCTCTACGGCTGTATTATACTTGTACTTATTGCGAACGTGGAAACGTTACTTGTTTCAGATTGCTTCGCTTGAACTTTTAGTGGCCACCGCGTCGATTTATAATCGCGAACGTGATATAGCGACCGAGCTATAGAACCCATCCGGGGGTGTGATGTAACGGGTGAGTTGGAATAGAGGACCTAGAATTTGTTGGGGTAGCGGGTCCAAGGCTAATTTATGGCGATGCTTCGGTGAATCTGAATCGTGGAACGATCTTCTCGAGGCGCAGTAGTTTTTCGGTGAGCTATCGCGTGTGTCCCTCTCCGTTTCTACAACAAATAGAGATCGTAGACATTCTTTATTTGCGACCAGACTGCAGATATACATATTTATATATGCGTTACTTGTTTGTTTTTTTGATTACTAATAATATTATAATAATATACAGGGCCAATTCAGGTATAAAATTTGTATTCTACATCAACACCCGCTGTCTACTAATGATAGAAAAAGAACAACAGCCCGCGTACTTTTGGGCGGGTGTGTGTATAACCGAGGACTCGACTCGATGCCGATAAGCGCGCGCGCGCGCGCTGGCGGTACTCGGCCGTGTTCCGCTCGGCACGAGAGAGCATTAATTTCGTTTCAACTCGTTGAACGCTCAGAATCCCTAACGAACGACGCGCTTTTTTCGAGGACCGCGGACGCGTGGTCTTTCACATACCACTTGCCGCGAAAAGCTTCGTCGTCGTCGTCGTCGTCGTCGTCGTCGTCGTGCTCGCTCCTAATGCTGTGTGTCCGTGTCTTCGCCGCGACGCGGAACAAAAAGCCGCAGGAGAGCTTCTCCCTCTCTCTCTCTCTCTCTCTCTCTCTCTCTCTTTCTCTCTCTATCTCTCTCTCTCTCTGCCTGTGTGTGTGTTTCTACCAAGTTCTGACACAAGTGCACACGCACCTGTACGTGTACAGCCGACGAAGACGCGTCCCGGGACAAGTGGGAATAAAAAGATCGCAATTAACGAGCACGAGTCTGCGGCTTCGAAGCCGACATTCGTGAGCCAGCCTGAAATCTATAGCGCGTACGGGTTCCATTGAATGCCAGACACGGATAAAACGGTTCGCGGAGCTCGTTCGCGCGACACCGAGGAACAACCTCGAACAGAGGGGACACACCCGGGAAGCAGCTATACCTGTTATAACGCCGTTACTACGCCCACGCTAATGCGCCAGTCGAGGGCCCGACGCGCTTCAACCTCTCGCGACGTGGTTTTCATCCCCTAAGAGAGAACGCGTACTCGCAATCGGAGGATAGTCTGCGTACGCGCAGGATAGTCTACTCGGCGTCACCCCAAGGGCGCAATTTATTATACCAGAGACGAAGCTGGTGCCTTTAACCCCTGCGAGTCGATCCCCTGCGATTTTCGGGGTGGTTTCTGGAGTTGCGTCGAGGTGCTTGCTTTATGGTGTGTTTTTGGAGGAGTGCTAATACTCGAGAGGCTGAGGGATGGATCGAGGGTGGTTTCGTGGGTCTGAGTATGTATTTTTATTTAGACGCGATTGGACTCGAAGTCAGCTCCTTTCGCGTACCCCCTAGTAATTTTTTCAAAATGTAACACGAGCAAATAGAAGCACGAATTTAGTTGATTCGCAGTGACGGCGCTATTCGAAAACTGAACAGACCAGGAAATACGGGATCGCCGGCCGGATGCAAATCTGATCGGCAATCGCTGGTGACGAGACAAACGAGGTCCCGCCGAAATCGGTCGGAGTCCTCTCATCGCGGTAAAAGAATTTTCTTGTCGTCGCGGCCGGCCCTCCGTTTTAGGATCGCCCTGAAAAAGTTTCATCGGCCAGGACGGCACCGCTGGGGCCCGGTGTGCACAGGCGAATGGCAACAGAGTTCGTACCGGCGGATACTAAATTACAGTGTACACGGGACGCGTGTACAGAGCGTGCGCGCGAGTGCTCGTCGAGTAACATTTTCCCGGGAGTGCATTTACAACGGATATTACATCGAACCGGCAGAAAAACGGCCGCGGCTACAACGCGAGATTAAAAGCTATCGCTCGTCAGTGTCGATGAACTCATTTTTCCAGACGTGGTCCACAACGCCTCACCCCCCGAATAAATATTTGAATCGCGCGGCCCGTGCATCCACCGCGCTCCAACTGCGACCGCATGCAAATGCAACCCAACTGCAACGCAACTGCAACGCAACTGCAACGCAACTGCAACGCAACACGTTCCAACTATTCCATTTGTCGGATCGACGTTCGATCCCTTCGACCGGAAACCACTTTTCGTAGATCGCGGCGCGTGCACTTATTTTCTTTTAATTATTTATTTATACTTATTTATAATTATTTATTTATACATCGTATACTACGGAAATATACTATTTTCGTTTTTGTTAGCCTGGGATGCGCTTGCACCCCGTACACGGAGAAGACGGTTAAGCAACGAAAGTTCGATCTATTCGAACGGAACCAGAACGATTTTTCGTCTGCGTAGATCACGGTGCACGTCGTTCTTCTCTTTGTATATTGTTACGTCCCCCGAGCTCCGATAATTCATACCACGTTGCGTCGAATCTTTTTTTGTTTATCCGCGTTCACTCTCGGCCGGTGCGCCAAGCAATACCGCGAGGCTCGATCGATTTCGTTACGTGTTCCGGATTCCGCCCTCTTTGTAAAACATGTTTTTAATTTCGACTCGGTCCGGCTACTTTTTGAATGGGCTCGATACTTCCAGGACTCCCGGTTTCCTATTACGCAACGGGTTTCGGGAAATACCGACGCCGCTGCACACCGCGGTCTAATGAAACACAGCGTGCAACGAAGCCGTGTTGCGCGGGATTGACATTAAAAATCAAATAGTTGGCAGCCGAATAAATAAAACCGCTAGCCGTATAATTTTACCGACACCGGTTTTTCCGTGTGAAATCGAACGCCAGCCCTGTATGTACAGTTTCGATTTTTGCCAACCTCCCTGTGCAGGGAATTTCGTAGGAATTTACATGGATTCAATTTATATCGTGTACCATTTATAGGGACTCTATTGAGTTTGGCTCGATACCGTGTTACTTGTACCTTTAACTAGGGGTTGGAAATTTTTGAACTTATTTTATAGAAGTCGTGTCGAGGTTCTGTCTCATCGAGGTTGTCTCGAAAATATATTCTAAAATGTTCTTCTCGTTATCCACGATTTTCACATAATTTCTCCAGCAAATACAAGATGGAAGACTTTCGTGCTGGAGGATCTGCGAGTAAATCGAGATCACCCAGTTAAGCAAAGGGAGCATTTGCATACCTTTAATTCTTGAACCACGCCAATTATCTTAAAAAGTGTAACGGAGCCTCGAAGGCGTACCGAAGCAGCAAGAAGTCCAAAGACCTTCTCTCCCTTCCGACTGAATAATATAACAGAGGGAACTGCATTGATATTCTCCTTGCCGGACAAACAACGATGCTCCCCTCAATTAAACATTAAGCTCCCTGTTTAGTTGCCGGTAAGCGTGCATCGACGAGATTCCGCCGTGTAATAACGGGGAGATTCGCAAACAAACGGAAGAACATCTAGAATCAGGGATAATCGGGGTTGGTGATCGTCTTAATAAAAGAGTATCGCGAGCATTATCATCCGGGTTGGCAGGGGATAAACGATTTCTTCGAGGACAATCGGAGGGGAATAATGGCGGGCGGAAGTGGCCGTAATTGGGTGGCTGGTGCAAGAAAGGATTCGAAGGTTTAGCACGAGGATGGCTTTTTAATAGAAGGAACCCGGTGGCATCCGTTTCAGGAGGGCTCGTGTTTCCCGGCATCGTCCAAGAAAACAGGAAAGTTATTTCTTCGGACGCAGCACTATGCTGGGAAGGCAGCAGCGGTGGCGGTGAAACTTCAAATGAACGAAACCCGGAAAATGGAGTTCGGGAATTCGATAAACGTATTCCTCCGGTTATATAGATCCAGTGAAAATATTGTTCTTTAAGCACCGCCGACACGTTCACCGCCAGGAAGGAAGCCAGGAAGCGGAGCTCAGAAAAAATCGGCTCTCCGGCGAACGGCGCGGCGTGTTTTGCTTTCATCGATCTTCGTTCACGGACCCTCGATATCGAGAGGAATCTCGTTCGGATGCTACCTAAATCGTCACCTATTCTAGTATATATTCTAGTATAATCTACTATATTCAAATACATTCTGGTATATCGTAGTATATGTATTCTGGTATATTCTGGTATATTCAAGTTCCTCTTTGACACGTATCGAGGCGTTACCGTAATTCAACTCTTTGCACTTGGAAATATTTTAACTTGAAAATTAAACGTTTCTTCCGACCTAGAATATTTTCGTTCCCCATGATTTTTGAAATTTTATGGATACGCCTCGTACGATAACTAAATGTTTAGTAATTGATTCGATACCGACATATTTAACGATGTAAACGATATTGCGAATAATGGTACAGCAATTTATAGTGGCGCTCCAGAATCACGATTCGAGCGACAAGGGTTAAAATTTTGATCCTTCGCGACGGAGTCGAGATTGCTCGTGGCGTTTTAACCTGCTCGGGATAGTCTGTCCCATAAACAGCAGTCATAATTAACCGCTGTAACATCTCGTACTGCTTTGTGCCGGGTCGCAGCCATAAGTTAGCCAGCGTTAGCCAACTCTGTTACGCTCTCTCAGTCCCGCGGCCTCCGAGTACGTCAGGCTTTCAGCGCAGAGCGGCGCGGTGGTGGCAAGGGTTTTTATCGCGTTTACAGCCGAAACGGCAACGCGGAAGTGTAAACACGCCAAAATAAAATCCGATATACGCAAGTAGAAAAAGCATAAACTATGGAATAGCGTGGGGGTCGCGCTAGCGTACGCTACTACCCTAGCACAACGGTACCTCGTGTGTTCACGCCGCAAGAATCAAAAGCACCTGCGTGCAAATTACGAGGTGACTGGTATATCGCGATATCAAGAGTCAGAAATACGAGCCGCCCACGTAAATTGCACGTTTAATATGTAAACGACCCCATCGATCACAAAAATTGAGGCGCGTTAGCTTCGTGCCCCACCGATAATATATATCAGATTGTCGGATATCACTTCTGCTCGAGAATGATCATTCGTTTCCCTCAGGAACTTTTTTGAACGATTATATTATAATCTTTATGACACGACCGGCGGCGCCCGGCGTATCGCGTACAGTTATTGGCAGCGTGTAAATCAAGGGGTGAAGTCTCTATAGCGCGCGGCGACGACCGCGGAATGCTCGTAATAAAATATGACTTTTAATATGGTTTAACGTCATTAATATATTACAACCGGCACCTATCTCGTCAGAAGTACGAACTTATTCGTCTGCAAAGAGAACCAAGTCATCGAAATTGTAAACCCACCTCCGGAAAATTTGCATCTTGGGCACTCCGAGTACTGGCAGCTCTCGGAAACCTGCATAAACCACAACGAACCATAATTCGAAATCCTAAAGGGCTCCAGAGCCAAAAACACAACCTCCCCGCAAAATTGCAGCTCTCTCTCTCTCTCTCACACTCTCTCTCCTCGTTCCCTCCGGAACAAAAAGCAACCGAGGTCGGAGAATTACAACTTGGCACGGTTGTTCACGCATCGAGTGGTTCAGTTACACCCCGCGGCGTGCCATAATCTTAAACAAGTTATAAAAACCGTGCTCCTAAAGAACCGGAGGCTGCCGGGATCGTGTAATAACCGGATAGTCCGTGGACTGGAAATTTCGCGATGCTCTTTTTCTCTCTGTCCTATCCTCTGTACTCTATATCTTCTACGGGGTTCTCGGTTGTTCTCTCGCGCATTCCCAGTTCCTTATGTAGCGAGACGATGTCGGGTGAGTAGCAGGGGGCTCGCTTAATGCCAATCGACGCTAATAAAAGGCGACCATTAGCCGGCGCCCGAGTATCTTCTAAACGATCATCTTCTTTCGGAGCGGGATGAGCTTGGCGCAGCTTCTTAGCCGAAACTGGGGTTGCCTGGCAGGGCTGGGAACTCTGAGAAGGGGTGAGAGAAGGGCGCAAAAGGGGAGGGAGGGAGAGAACAGACAGAGAACCGAATCCACTCCGAGAGCACTTTCCATCCCGCAGCTATACATTCCTCTGATTCTGGGGGACGGAACGGGGGAGAAAGAGGAGGGGAGACACACACACACAGAGAGAGAGAGAGAGAGAGAGAGAGAGAGAGAGAGAGAGAGAGAGAGAGTTGGGAGATGGGAGATGGGGTTGAGGGTGCATACAGTGCACACCATCGATTGGTGGATGCAGTATAGCCATTGGATAACTGAGGCGCCGCCGGTACGGAACAGGAGAGGAGCCGAGAGGTTACTGTTCAGGGTTTGATCAACTGGTCTGCAGACCCTATTTCCTCTTACTATCAGGAGGAAATTGCCACTTCATCAGCTGGATAGTGCGAAAGATTAATGTCCGTCGCTCTCTTGTCATTTACACAGTCGGCCCCGACCGACAGCTCTGGCCGCGGTTCTGATGGAACTCTGGGAAAAACAGCTAGCCATAACCCTATACCTCGAGGATGGTGGGCTGTGTACAGGGTAGTTCAACGGTCCGATAACTATGGCGGTCCAAGGTAGCTCAGAGCAGCCCATGGTAGCGGAAAGTAGCCCGCGAGGTCGATCGAAACAACGAACGAAATTTCATTAATAAATTGATTGTTTGTAGCTGTTCGATGCACATCGATTCCTCTTGTAAACGACATTTTCGTGCACTCCCTAGACTACTTTATCCTATAATATTTTATGAAAAATGGCTGTTAAAATACTACAAATTATTACATGGAAGGATCGATGCCGGGAACGTTATCCCAGGTGTTCCAGCGTCCACTCCAGAATTAAATTTGATTCTCTTTCGCCGTGGACGTCCTCGCGAGCAAGCAAGGCGAGAAACATATTCCAACGGGGTCCCCTAAACGGATCAGGTGCGTAATTAAAAGGGAAAAGCGGATGTAACGGAGAAAGCTTATTTCTTCACGCAAAATCCCAAGGTGTCCGACTACCGTGGCCCCGGTTCAACTTATTCCGCGACTCCCCTCGGTATGATAAGTCCTCCCGGCTCCTTGTTTCACGGTGTAATAACCATTTGCTCGGTTCTTGGACAGCGTTCGTTTCCAAGGACGAAGTAGCAACAAGGTTTTATAGCCAGATGTCCCAAGAGGCAATGAAATTCCTCGAGCCCCTGAGTCTGTCTGTAAGGTTTCGCGTGACGGGGGAACCAGAGGAAAAACATTGCTGAACGCGGCTCGGTCACGATTTTTGCTTGCACCCGGTTGCTTCGCGAGTCTCCTCCAACTTTATCCCACCGATGCCTTGAATACAGGTGGGCACAATGGAGAACTGCCTTCGTCCTATCCTCTTTGTCTCCCGTGTCCCGAGCGTAATTGCTCCTAATCCCTTATTTAACGTGTTTAGCAAGACGCGGGCTAATTGTTCTAATTAAGAAAAAAAAAAACTTTAGCGCCACCTTAATCCGCTCGGTGCTCGCTGAATTACAACAATGTCCCCTTCGTTAAAATAATTTACGGCCCATTTTTGCGATTCTTGGACATCGATAAGAACTTTATACGGGAGAAAGTTTAAGAGAATTCAAGAATATCAATATATATTCCTTGAAAGATGAGCGCCTTCGTCTTTCCAGCAAGAAGAAGACTGCCTCGTTGATCTGGTGTTTAGAATCTGATCTGGAGTTTCAAATCGTGGGATATCATCAAATTTCCCTTGTTAGAGGAAAGAAGGGGCACACCAAGAAGAATGGTAGCACCGATAAGAGGATGGTCACGTATGGTTTCCGAGGAAGCAGGTGTGTAACCGCGTTTTCACGCCGTATAGCCGTATAGCCGTATAGCCGTATAGCCGTATAGCCGTATAGCCGTGGAGGGATGTTTGGAAGAGGAATCGGTATCATTTATTCGATCGGCACACGTACGATCGATCATGTTCCCAGTATGTGGCGGTTTTTCACTTTTTTTTTCTCTCTCCGGACCAGAGATTCTCTTTGTTAGGTTAGGGGTGGAGGTGAATGCCGAGACAAAGAAAAGTTCTCGAGCGTCCGGCTGCGCGGGTGCAATCGTGCGAACGTCGGTCGCCTAACAAAAGCGCGCCCGGCACCGAACCTTGTTAAGGGGCAACATCAAAGTGCGGGGTAAACTTAATTCCGGGCCCGCAGAGAACGGAGGACGCTGATGGAACGTTAGAACGTACACGGATAAAGTAAGCGTATCGGCGGAATACAACCGGAATGATGGGGTCATTTCCTTGGGAAACGGCATTACCGCTGACGAGCTGCGAGGCGAATTCGCGATACTCCGGCTTAGGCGAATGCACTGCGAAGGCTGCGTTTTATAAATTGTTGCCCGGACACTCGTTTCTCGACACCTCTGTATCGATCAAAAAGACAAGTGACTAAAACATTCGCATATTAGAAACGCGTGTTATAGCGAGCAGATGTTGCCACTATTTTACTCTTCAATTTTTAATGCGTACAATTTTAGTTCAAATTAATTGTTTCGAGTTTCTAACCGATATTTAAATCCGACATACGCAAATATTATATTTTCGGTTGGCTTCTATCTGCAATAATTTGTTAATTGCAACAACTCCTTCACCCTTCAGGATAGTTGAAGGTAACTCTATTCAGAAATAAAGTATAAATTGATAGCAGAAATCCGGGAACGTTGAATTCGCCTTGAACTGGAGAGCATGATAGAGGGTAGTGAAACGATTTAGGGTATCCGTGCTCGTTAATAAGCGTATCGGAAGTTTCATTCGGCGCGCCGCGCCGCGCCAGCGTGATTGTGCATGTGCGGGGCGGCGCGGCGTAGGTATTGGCAAAGGGGCGATGGGCGATGGGCGATGGGCGATGAGCGATCCGAAAAAGGGCCTTGAAAAAGGGAAAAGGCGTCGAGGTAAAGGTGTGCAAGGAAGCTCCGCCGCGCTCCACCGGAAGTGGATGAATTGGCTCAAAGGCGATATGGTCTGAAAGCCCGAAAGAGGAGGATCCGGCACTCAGGGCGACATAGATTATTCATGTAATTCTGCACTCACTTTGCCTCGCGATCGATCAGTCACGGAACGATGCTCATCTGAATAATGAAATTCGAGGATTCCTTGTGCCGATGACGCGGCCGCGACTGAGATTTTTCGAGTCGACGGAGGGATACGTTTCCGAATGCGCAAACCGTGATCCCTGAGAAGGATTGCACGTCCCGTTTCATCCCGTTTCGTGTCCGTGTCCCACGAACACACAGCACGTTCGATGCAAAACGACGCTTAAGAATGTTACTCCCCTCGATGTAACATTTACTCCGGAAGGCACAGTAAAGAGGCCTTTGGGAAAACAGAACGCCATGCGGAGACGTACGGATCGGGTATCGATGTTCTTAAGTTCTTCTGGGACCACGATTTTCTATTTACGCCGATATCAGGTTCTTTCTTCAAAAGAATGCGTCGCGTCGGGACGCCGACACTCTTTATCCTTCCTTATTTTTACGATTTTACGGTACGTGCAGCACCGCGTTGATTAAATGTATAGTTTTCTGTGTTATCCGTACTTTATTGACTCGCGATTTATTTGTTCGCTCGTCCCAAAAGGATAAACCGTACCTCAATTTTTGGATAGTCTCCAAAAAGTGAAAGAGCGATGGTTTAAAAAAGACACTTCGGTGAAAATATATTGAAATTTTTGGTGTACATCGTGTGCAGGTTATTTCTTGCAAAATAAAAAATCAATAGAAAGTTTCGATTGAAATTTCTCGTTCAGGATGAAGTTTCCGAGAAAATAGGTTTTGGAAGTCCGATGGACGTGTGGCTGCTGCATACGACTCGGCCGATGTGTCTGTCCATTGCGTACCGTTTCTACTTGGTATCGAGATAAATGAATAAAATTATTCATGTATAGTCGATCAAAGGGAACGAATCTCGAATTATTCTCATAGTTGTTCCCATCTAAAAATTCGATCTCGCGGCAAAGATTACAGACGGACGTCGTACGAAGATTAATTGACACGAACCGTTGAAGGAGCATTAGTATTACATGATAACGGAAGATTTCCGAGTAAAATGATCGCGAGACCTAGTAGAATGGCGGATGGGATCCCGTCGAACATCCTCGCAGACATACATATGTATGTACACACGTCGTGAGCATCACGTTCGCGATGCCAAAAATTCCGCCCGGCCATTCGCCCGCTGAACTGCATAAGTTTCCGCGTGATCGTTCGCATTCGCTCCATATTCCGAACCCGTTATGATCGGGGTGGGAGGAAGGGTAGGAGTAGGGGAGGAAAAATTTGCCTGCGCACGATCGGAAAGATTTGGCAGACGACTCTTTACCGTCAGCCCCTACCGCACAAGTACAAAGTCGTGTCGAACCACTCCGTTTATGTAACTTTCGTCGCGCTACCAACAGACTCCCGGTAACGACCGCTTCTCCGATCACCCTTGAATTTTCATGCCACCGTCAAGCCAAATCCCGGTGATACCGCACGCAAGAGTGTTTTCGAACGATGGCAACCCGTATTCGTAATTAACACGACTGCCGGGCTAACGTCGCGAAATATTCCGCGATTTGGTCGATATACTAGGCTTTCGACACAGTCATTACTTTTTTATACATACGCGCACGTATTTATTTAATAAGTCCCTCCGAATAGAATCTCCACAATGTCGGTATCAATAAAATAATTCTAATAATAATTAACCATCACCCCATAAAGATTGCATAAATTTGTTGAACGTACACGCAGACTCGATGATAGAAAGTTTGGGAAAATGAAGTAATCGTTTGGGAAAACGAAACGTGTGGGTGACCAGAGCGATTACTATGATATTGTGTACGCCGTTCGGCAAACAGTGCATCGGTTAGCTAAAATTGTGCGATAGTTGTTGCCATTAGCGCGATAAACATCCATGGTTTATTGAGCAGCCGTCAATGGGTTACACGAAGGTTGCGATTGTAGTCGCATAAATTGATTTGAAATTCATTGTCTGCAGTAAAACAACGATCGGCGGGGCCGCATTAAGCTGCATGCAAATGAGCACGGAACAGAATCAGAGGACAATGTTCTACATTATCGTTTACATCGTTAATACCCGTTGCTCGTTGTTACGAGGCCCGCTTCAGACATTCGACAGTCGGATTTATTTTTCAAGGAACAACGCGCGCGCAAATGGGTGCCCGCCGCTCCGCTAATTTATGGTAATACTTCGACTTACGGGGAAACGAGTGCGGCATCGAAAACAGAGCTAATTGAACCGCTTCTGCACGCTCCACTAAGAACAAGAACATCGAATCTTTATTACCCCTATTCTTTGCTTTTTAAATGAGATTCAGATCGTTGGCCTTCTACATTTTATCCTGTACACTGAAATATGGAAGGAGATTCGAAATACTTCAGACACGTAACACGAATACAATGGTAATTAAATTAATCTTCTGTTCGTTTCAAAAATTGCGAAAACATCGAAGCCCTTTAAAATTCATTCCTGAGATGTAGAACCGAAACTCGAGCAGAAGCAGCGCTTTGGAGCGCCGATAAATTTCGGCGAGCTAAAAAAGAAAACCGGTCGTAATGCAAAAATTGTCGCGCGGACAAACATGGAGGGGTGGAGAGTAAGAGGAGAAAGAGGCGACGTTTAAAGTCCGATGGAAATGGATCAGGCATGCTGTCGCTGTTGTCCAGAAGGGTAGATCACGAGAGGATCGCGTTTCTGCGAGTCTCCCTCTAATCACATCCGGTAACTTAGGAGCGACGCTGTAACTCTTCCGGCAACGCGACCGGACCGCTCGCCGAGACAAAAGCCGGCGCGACGGTACGCGCGGGGGCGGTTCACGGTGGAAACTGAAAAAACAGATTTATTTTTCTTTCCGTGTCCGTGGACTCCTCTTCTCTCATACATCTTCCCCTTTTATCCTCCGTACACACCGGCCAGAAATACGGTCGCCGCTGCCCGCCGCGCTGCTATTTATAACTTCGACTCATTTTACCCTCACCCCCGCGGAGCAACCGGTCCACCGGATAAATAATTGTTTTTTAACCGAAGGTTTGTTGTGGGGAACCCTCCGGGCCAACCCGCACAAATTGCACGGAAGGGGGGCAAAGACACCCACGGACTAAGTGGATTTAACGAAAAAACCGGACCGAACTGCCACCGTTATATATGATTTGGATGTTTGTTTATGAGTTGTTGGACCGTTTAAAAAAGGACTTCGCGCTATACTTCCGGTACGTTTCGCGAACGTTGGTCTTGTGTTCGTTTAGTGTTTTAGTTGCAGTAAAATCGTCCAACGATTTTGTACTTACACATAAATTAATTTTCTATTTGTTTTTAGAGTTGAGAACGTTTCTAGATCTCTTCCTTTGGCTGGAAAACGTATTTAACTTGAATTCCATGAGCGAGAAAAATTTATCTATGCTTTTTTTCCGCGTAAGAAGCTTACCTAACGTGTCGACGGGACTTCAAGATGGCAGCGTTTAACGATTAAAAATATCGTTCCCCGTGTCGTCGTCGTCGTCGTCGTCGTCGTCGTCGTCGTCGTCGTCGTCGTCCTCGTCGTCGTCAGCGGCGGCGCAATCGAAAGAAACGGAGTATCCCGATGACAGGTACTAATTCCCGCAAAAAGTAAATTGATCGAAGAGCTCTCGTCCCCGGGATGCGAACCAGCTCGACAACCGTTGCTCTCCAATTTTCAGACGCGACTCCCGAGAGACGACCTCATCCGGGTCTGTGTACTCATAACTAACAATCGCAGTCGATCCGTTTCCCCCGATGTTTTACTTTAGTTCCACGAAAAAACAACTAGTCAACTACTCGTCGCTAGCTAATTCCGATATATCGGATGAAGTGAACCACTCGTTTCAATTCAACCTGTAACCGGATTCGTGAATTCTAATCTTTAGTCTCCTGGAAAAAGTTCACTTAAAAATACTGTAAAAGATGTTCAATTTTAATTCCAAAATCAAGACACGTCTTCCAACTTATAACATTTTCGACTCGAAGTATTTACAATGAACAATTCTGGTCGAGTGAGTTCTACGGGATCCTTTTACTTACTCGTTCCTATAAAACAAGGTTCCGTATGGGTGGGTGGGTTGCGTCGGGGAAGCAATGAAAATAGTTGAAAACAGGATAACAGGAATCGAAAATTATGGTCGTCCCCGCGCCCATCCCCCGTCGAGTTTCGTGGGCGGACTGCGCGGGGGAAAGGGCAGTGTACCTAACGTTGGCAATATCGCCGTCTGGTGAACCGCACATTGCGACTCGCCGATCCAGTACGATGTTAACCACCCTGTATATATGTGTCTCCACCCGCGGCGAGCTCTCCGACACCACCCCCGCAAACAACATCCCCCGAAACACCCACGACCAACCCCCGTGTATCCGCGCGCACGGCCAGCCGACCTCCGGTTTGTCCACACCATACACTTTCAACTAAAGTAGTAATGAACGCGTTCTGCAGTTTGCACTCGGCGCAAACCCTGCCATTATTACATTGCTCGAGCTAAATAAATTATTCCGGCGTGCCACCCCGTGGCTTTCGTCCTATCGCCGCACGCGCGGAAACTGTATCAGACCCGAATGCTACCGGAACGTGCGATCATTCCACGTTGACGTCACTATCGCCCCCGGTCAGGCGATTTCTGAATCGCAACGTTCGTTGTTCAGACGGCGCGGTGGCTTGATCGTGTTAGGAGAAAAATTGAAAATTCGCTAGTCTAAAAAGGACTTCGTCTTTACGAAGTCCAAAGCGAAATTTTACTCTGGCGTAGTATTAGACGTTGTCATTTTAATTGCGACTTTTAATGACTCGCCCAGGACATCGATTGCACCGTATTTCCGCGAATTCACTGGCCACGGCAACATAACCACGCCACGTTCAAGAGATTTACATGTCCATAAGCATAAAGCATTGATTACTATAAATTACTAAATTCGATAATATGGATTCTAAACACAGCAGTGCATTGTGGTCGAAGGCCGGATTTAATCGTCAGAATCGATTACAATTCACTGTTAATAACGATCACGAAGAACTCGTGCATCGATTAGAGAGTAATACCATTAAATCCACTAGCAAACTATAAATACTGTTCGAAGTGGAACTAACAGAAACAGTTCGACTAAACTAAAATTTTTTCGGGAGACCCTAGAAAATTAACTTAAGCTCTAGACATGGTACCAAACGCGTTCACCAGCAGAAAGATCAAGAGAAGAGTATGTCACTCTCGCCCCACTAGCATAATTAAATAAACAAACAGCTCCCCAAACAGGTCCTGCATCTCAGAGGAGACGTATACGAAACGTTTATTCGGCACGAGGATGCGCCATCATCGTCACTCCATTGTAACAGTCCGCCTTCTCAAAGTCCACAGCCTACAGATTTCAGAAGGGTGCGAAGCGGGTGAAGATATGGTAAGAACCCGGCAAGATTGGAGACAAATGTTTAAACAAACAATTCCGCGGACCATTGCAGATATTCGTTACGATGTGGGACTTTGAGACTTACCGGAAACTATACGCAATGGCATCGCGAAGAGCACGAATTGCCGCGCCGCGTCGGCGGAGTATCGCGAGCGCGGCGGCCGCAGTTAAATGCAGCAACCGTAAGACAACAATCGGGAGGATAATTATATTAATAACGGATGGAGGTCAAACGCGACCACCTCGGCATGTGCCCGGCGTGCATGCGCCTGGTAAATACATCGAAGGGGGTTATGGCAAGGGAGGGATGCGTACGTGCGGAATATACATGCACATCGGTGCACCGTTGCACCGTTGCACCGTTGCACCGTTGCACCGTTGCACCGTTGCGCCCATACCCCTGCCCGGTACGTAACTCAGCAGGATATTGGATACTATGTTATCATAGTAAACCTCCATCTCTCGCCGAACCCGGTGACGACGTAATTATCTCTAGTAATTAAAGTACACACCTACTTTGCTCGATATTGGCTCTTTAGAGCCCCGGACTACGTACGAAGTATGCGGAATTATGGAAATCATAAGCAAGCAACGACGTTTAACAGTTGCGCCGGGACAATCCGCGATCCGTGGACGATCTCAGACGACCGAGATTGGCTACAAGAGGATTTCCGAGGACCCACCATGCGCGAATGCTCGCCATCTGTCCCGCAAGAATTATCGCGTCCCTCATCCGACACTTTTGGGAATCACCTGGACACCGCGTCTTCCTGTACTTACGTTTATCTCCTGCAGCGAATCCCCCCTCATCCGTTTAGCGCGTTCGGCACGTTGTCTGAGATCCGAGAAAGTTTTATGGGACTTCCAAAGAATTTTTCCAATCTGCACAACATTTTACATTAACCATTTGCGGAATAGATTGTTTTTACAGTTTTATTCGGCGCAGGCGAAATACGTTTCATGCGTTGAACACGTTAGTTGCACGCTGTCTGGGGTCTGAGCAGACTTTACGAAGCCTCCGGTAAAAATTTTAGAACCTATAACGTATAACGTTTCAGATTAACTCTTCGCCGACCAGATTCTTTTATAATCCTACTAGAGGGCTCCGCCCCCTGTTCACTTCGCTCACCAACCCCCGCGGCGCCTCGCTCACTGTCTCTCTCTCTCTCTCTCTCTCTCTCTCTCTCTCTGAAAAATACACACTGTCACGTCGCTCAATTTTCGGTTCCCGTCTGGAGGTTTCGCCGCTCGGAAGTTTTGCGTGACAGAACTACTGAACTATTTTATATAATAGAAAGATTTAGTGCAGCCAAACACTTTTTATCCTAACGTCTAGAGTTTGTGTAAGTTTTATGGAGACTTCCGAAAAATTTTGGGATCCACAAACATTTTAGATTAACCCCATCTAATCATGTTTAGTGCATCTCGGTTTAGACGCGAGTAGAGAAACAATCGCCATCTTGTTCAATGCACGTTGCATAGCTCGGTTCGGAGTTGCGCGACCGCAGCGAAGCCGTGGAAGGTATTTTACGTAAAACGTGTAATTGTCGCGACGTCAATTACAATTCTGTTTTCATTAGCTTCGGGACTTGTAACTGTAATAGCCGTGCACATAGTTCTAATCCTTTGTTCTCGCAAAGCCACTTTGAGCGGTGGACTGACTCAACTGAATGCGAACTTTGGACATACCGTGTTTACGGACGGTAATATGGCGGCATTACATAAATCTGTGTGATAACTATGGGTAAACTTTCGCGTTTAATACTATAACCGGCGTGGATTTTGCCAGGGAATAACAATAATAATCTGACATATTCGAGATACAGCTGCGCACCTGTAAATTGTTTCTGGTTAGGGTTAGATCATTGTTTGACAAAGACACCTTTTTTTAACGTTGATTACAATTACTGTCGAGGTTATTGTATCGTATCGTGTACGCGTTTTTTTACGAATGATTGCAAAATTTGAGAAGTTTAACCATTTTTTATATTTAAGATCCTGGGAGGATCTTGCTGACAAACTAGATCATTTTCGAAAATTCGATTATCCTACTTTGCCGAGGGTAGCCTCTTAAGGTGACCCATCAGCGACCACCAACATGGCGTCGCGTGGAAAATCATTCTCGACGCTGCATCCTGCGAGTGGTTTCCGCATCTACCCATAGATCGTGATCAATGTTGAATTGAAAGCCGAGAAGGCGGTTGCTCGCGTTATACGACGAAAGCATTTGGCACCTGAAGCCTCGCATTTGCAGATTTGTCCGCGTCTTCTCTAGACGTTCGACCTATCTCTCTCTCCTCTCGTCTCTCCTTCTCAGAAAATTGTAATGCGCCGTCTTCTTGCGGGCCGGGGCAGCTTTTAAGGGATTTATCGAGCTCCACATTAAATGGCACTGATCTTAGTAAATCCAGATGGAATTCCCGTGTTTCCGCCACTTGGCGTGGCTTCCAGGATTTGGCGGCAAACCGTGGCGCCCCGCGTACGCCAAAAATCGATTCCGTCGCATTAATCGTCGGCCCGCGGAATCGTCCGACATATTTCCATATTAGGATTAAGTGCTCTCTCTACCTATCAACGACAGAGAAAAACCCGACTGGTAGTAACACTGTCGCGACGCTGTCTAGCACCGAGATTAATGAAACTCCTACGATTCTTCCTCGCAAGCTTTTCCAGACAGAGTCTCTGAAAGCTATTCCATTATTACTACCAACAGCCTGTGGTAAATGTTCAGCAGCCATTTCATTTGGAGCCACTTCATTCGGATCAGAGTTTTTCGCAATTATTTCGCACATTATTATTTCGCAATAAAATAGATGATAAAAGAGACAATATACCGCAAAGAGTTAAGATTTCAGATCCAAACAAACGACAGGAAAGAACCGAAAGGAACCATACGCGGCAAGTACCTACAAGAAGAGCAACCCCCATATTTCACGCCAGCGAATCCAGTGTGCCGTAAAGGAGGTCCGGGTGTCTTCCCAGCGCAACAATATCTAAATTTGTCAGAGGGTAAAATACGTTCTTGGATGAAAAGACTGCGAAGGGGTAGCTAAATTGTTCTCATCGAGTGGCGCCAGAGTTCGACGCGCGAAAACACGATATCCACTCGGAATCTATCGGTTTCAGAGGTGTCGTTACTCAAAGGGCTGTCTCGGTGGCGATACACAGGACGGACCGGGTGAAAAACCGTGACAGAATGACCAGCGGGATCTAGTGGACCAGTGGAAGACAATCTCTCTCTCTCTCTCTCTCTCTCTCTCTCTCCTTCTCTCACTCTTTGTTTCTCTTCCTTTCTCTGGCGTTTCTTAGAGAGGCGAAATAGAAGTGCGGGCGGAGAATAGACAGCGTAGGGTAGTAAGTGGGCTAGTAAGTCTCGCGATAACAGTTATAAATGACCCTCTCGAAGTGCGGCGCCGCGCAACCCAACCCTCGACTATACGCCAGACACTGGCTCCTCTCGGTAACCTAACACATGCCCTGCACAATATAGTCGTAAAAGGTACTAAACAAACATACGCTAAGTGGCCGGCGCGTGTGCGCGCGTAACCATCCTCTCTATCTTTCTCTATCTATCTATCTGTCCATCTACCTATCTCGCTCTATCTGGCTCTCTCTCTTTCACTGTTTACGTATCCTTGATCGATAATCGTACGCGAGACATTGTGTGGCAACAGATCGATCGTTTCACGGACCCCGTTTACAACCGACGACCCGCCGCCACTTTTCGGAATATATATCTCATCAGTTTCGGGGGTGCTTCCGAATACAAACTATCCCGTGTACTTTGCACTTGCACCGACCTTACTCATTTCACATAATTACTGCGCTTTCGAAACGAGCCCACCCTATCGCGCCCATCGCACATCCTATCGCGAGAAATGGCAGTGTGCTATGGTGCGCCCCCGAAGGGGTGGTTCTTTGCGGGAGAAAAAATTGTTTGTCTTTACGATGTAGTACACCCTTGGTTCACATACATTGGTATGTGACTTCAAAGTTACACTAATCCGTAAAAAGACTAACTTTGGAACCAAATATCTTCTAATTGTTCTACTCGCGCAAACGTTTTACGCAACATTTTTAAATTAATTTTTGCAGAACAATGAAGAGAGTGCGAACCTATAGTTGATGTAAACCTAACGCAGATTGCGCCAGCTGCCGGCCCCGAAATCGCAGATGGTAAAGCGTGGATTTTAACCCTTTATCGTCAGAACCGCGATACTAATGAATTTTTTAACGACGAAGTTTAACGATATTTAATCCTTTTTATAGGCAACTGCGATCTCTGTAAATTTTGATTAACGATTATTCGAGCTAGCTGAGAGGTTTGAAAATGCATTTCCGCGCTGGGAATGCACGCAAGCGCACAGGGGTTGATACGAGGCTAAAACTAGGGAATCTGGACTGCGATGCGCACGATGGCGCTAACTTCGGATATCGATTTTGGTCCAGTGGGATGCAGAACGCTCGCTTTACTGTTAATCGCGATTCTCACTGTTATTTTCCACCAGGGAACCGTCCACTCGCGCTAAACATTCTCTCGCCGTGATAATGTCAAGTCGCGGAACCGTGGTGTACGGTGTCAGCAGGTGAACACACGTAATTTTCGCATTGGGAGTGGTCGCTGCTATCTCGCCCCTACGCAGATTTGTAAATAGCCGGAATTAAAATGAGAATATCTGTGCTCGGGATACTTCTAAATTACGTTAGCATCGTTTACGGTGAGTCTGATCTATAATTCTGTTTGTATCATTATTATTACTCGTGTCGAACTCTGTTGCAACCCTTAAAGGGCGTGTTGTTGTCTGAACTTGTTTTTTTGTATACGCCCTTTTCACGATTTTATGCGAATTTGATTCCAGGAGCCGCGGGAACGAGGACGTACGAAGCAAATCCTAATACGATGAGGCTTTACGATGACTTGCTGTCTAATTACAACAGACTCATCCGTCCTGTTATTAATAACACCGAAACGTTGACCGTTTGGCTCGGTCTAAAATTGTCGCAGTTAATCGAAATGGTAGCGAATAATTTATTCTATTATTTTTTGGAAACGTTGATAGAATTGTTTGATTAATAGGGTTGAAATTTTTGCAGAACTTGAAAAATCAGGTGATGACCACGAATGTCTGGGTGGAACAGGTACAATCTACTTAGTGACTCTCATTAATCGTTCGTATGATTATCCTTTACACTTTACGTTGTGTTGTACAATGTTGTATTCGTATCTTGCAGAAATGGTTTGATTACAAATTGGGATGGGATCCAGAGGAATACGGCGGCGTGGAGATGCTTTACGTGCCTTCTGAAAACATTTGGCTGCCAGACATCGTGTTGTATAATAAGTAAATTGCGATTAAATAATAATTCAACTTTCATGGAAAGTTTTAATTTTATTCCTGAATTCGCCATCTGGTTCTCCAGTGCCGACGGCAATTACGAAGTAACGCTGATGACAAAGGCAACGTTGAAGTACACTGGCGAGGTATCTTGGAAGCCACCTGCGATCTATAAATCGTCCTGCGAGATCAACGTCGAATACTTCCCCTTCGACGAGCAATCGTGCATCATGAAATTCGGATCTTGGACGTACAACGGCGCTCAGGTGACAACTCCGATATTATACCTTAACCATTAACTATTATACTAATGATAAGATATAGTTCGTGTATTTTTCATCACGGAAAGGTGCAAATAATTAGTGACAACAGAGTCCTTCGAAAAAATGCTTTGTAAAGACTTTTCCCAACAGGTAGACCTCAAGCACATGAAACAAATACAAGGAAGCAATTTAGTGGAAAGAGGAATCGATTTAAGCGACTTCTATTTATCAGTAGAATGGGACATTCTCGAAGTGCCAGCGTCCAGAAACGAGGAGTATTATCCTTGCTGCACAGAACCATATTCTGGTAAGTCGTTAATTATATTAAATTGAATATTTCCATTTAATCTTACCGATTAAATTGTACACAGATATCACGTTCAACATCACAATGCGAAGGAAGACATTGTTTTACACGGTCAACCTAATCATCCCCTGTGTAGGCATCACCTTCCTCACTGTACTCGTTTTTTACCTGCCGAGTGACTCAGGCGAAAAAGTAAATACTAACTTAATTATTTCCTCTTTGTATATATTTTATTATATATTTACTGTTCGTAGGTCTCGCTGTGCTCCTCGATTCTGCTCTCGCTCACGGTGTTCTTTTTACTATTAGCCGAAATTATACCACCGACGTCGCTGGCCATACCACTTTTAGGGAAATATTTGCTGTTCACTATGATACTGGTTACTCTGTCAATATGGATCACCGTATGCGTTCTGAACGTCCACTTCCGGTAATCACCGGAACATATATTTAATATTCATAAGATGGACCAATCGACGACAGACTAATTGATATCAAGAAAAATCTGAGATTGGTGCTGTTCTTTCATAGATCTCCATCCACGCACAATATGTCTGCATGGGTCAGACATTTATTCTTAAATTGGATGCCTCGGATGCTGATGATGCGTCGGACGCCATATTCAACCCCCGAATACGACGACACTTACATGGACAGCGGCTATACTAACGAAATAGATTTTAGGTAAGTAAGTACTTGAATAGTTACCATTATTAAGCATCTAAGAGACAAACTTAGTAGTTAAATCAAACTTATAATTAATCCAGATGCACCTAATCGCTATTTTTCACAGCGTAAGCGATTATCCACTGGAACTGAAAGGAAGTCCGGACGGTTTCGAGAGCGTCACCTCTCAATTTAAAAATATCCGCGAGGACGACGCTCGCCACTTTCCGCACGCTTCAGGTAAATCATACTCTGTATAAAAGTTTTTATTTATCATCTCCATCGAAGACACAATGTTGCTCTGTCGACACGAGAGCAGTTAAAGTTCGCAATATACTCTGATTTCTCTCGAAAAGTCGACGATGCATGCGTGCGTGGCTACATCGTATACAGCTAAACGAATATCAGAATTAACACTGTCATCCCTCGCAATCCGCGGGTACATAAAAAAACGAATGGTGACTCACGCAGTGAGACAACGTCATGTATGTAATGCTGTTTAGGCGAAACGATGCGCTAACAATGAAAGATATGATTTACAGTTACTGACAGTGAGAACACGATGCCAAGACACTTGTCACCGGACGTCATATCAGCCCTGAAGGGTGTGCGTTTCATTGCTCAACATATAAAAGACGCAGACAAGGATAACGAAGTGAGTTCGAATTATTGGTTTGATTTCTCCTATAGCACACAGTTCCAGTTTTACTTTTGATATCTCATTCCGACAGTAACCGTCAGAAACGATTAGAGCCGAGTTTGTACTTTGTACGTTGACTGCCAGGTCGTTAGACCGCGAATTTTTATGCAAAATTAAAATTATATACATCTGCTGCAAGAAACAAGAGCCCACACTCTCTCTCTCTCTCTCTCTCTCTCTCTCTCTCTCTCTCT